>JBBPBR010000643.1:100192-143393 GCA_037974775.1 Cicer pinnatifidum | reverse complement strand
AAAACCCTAATTGGACAAGAATAAGCCTTGGGAGGACGAAAATGACCTAAATGTTCATCCAATGACACAAATGAACTTATTGGATGCACAAGATTGGTTAAAAACCCTAATTGGACAAGAATAAGCCTTGGGAGGACGGAAATGACCTAAATGTTCAACCAATGACACAAATGAACTTATTGGATGCATAAGATTACTTAAAACCATAATTGGACAAGAATAAGACTTGGGAGGACGAAAATGACCTAAATGTTCATCCAATGACACAAACACACCTATTGGATGCACAAGATTGGTTAGAAACCCTAATTGACCAAGAATAAGCCTAGGGAGGACGAAAATGACTTAAATCTTAATCCAATGACACAAATGAACTTATTGGACGCACAATATTGCTTAAAACCCTAATTGGACAAGAATAAGACTAGGGAGGACGAAAATGACCTAAATGTTCATTTAATGACACAAACACACCTATTGGATGCACAAGATTGGTTAAAAACCCTAATTGGACAACAATAAGCCTAGGGAGGATGAAAATGACCTAAATGTTCATCTAATGACACAAACACACCTATTGGATGCACAAGATTGGTTAAAAACCCTAATTGCACAAAACTAAGCCTAGGGAGGACGAAAATAACCTAAATGTTCATCCAATGACACAAATGAACTTATTGGATGCACAAGATTGCTTAAAAGCCTAATTGGACAAGAATAAGACTAGGGAGGACGAAAATGACCTAAATGTTCATCCAATGACACAAACACACCTATTGGATGCACAAGATTGGTTAGAAACCCTAATTGAACAAGAATAAGCCTAGGGAGGACGAAAATGACCTAAATGTTCATCCAATGACACAAATGAACTTATTGGATGCACAAGATTGCTTAAAAACCCTAATTGGATAAGAATAAGCCTAGGGAGGACGAAAATGACCTAAATGTTCATCCAATGACACAAATGAACTTATTGGATGCACAAGATTGGTTAAAAACCCTAATGGGACAAGAATAAGCCTTGGGAGGACGAAAATGACCTAAATGTTCATCCAATGACACAAATGAACTTATTGGATGCACAAGATTGCTTAAAACCATAATTGGACAAGAATAAGACTAGGGAGGATGAAAATGACCTAAATGTTCATCCAATGACACAAACACACCTATTGGATGCACAAGATTGGTTAGAAACCCTAATTGAACAAGAATAAGCCTAGGGAGGACGAAAATGACTTAAATCTTCATCCAATGACACAAATGAACTTATTGGATGCACAAGATTGCTTAAAAACCCTAATTGGACAAGAATAAGCCTAGGGAGGACGAAAATGACCTAAATGTTCATCCAATGACACAAATGAACTTATTGGATGCACAAGATTGGTTAAAAACCCTAATTGGACAAGAATAAGCCTTGGGAGGACGAAAATGACCTAAATGTTCATCCAATGACACAAACACACATATTGGATGCACAAGATTGCTTAGAAACCCTAATTGAACAATAATAAGCCTAAGGAGGACGAAAATGATCTAAATGCTCATCAAATGACACAAATGAACTTATTGGATGCACAAGATTGCTTAAAAACCCTAATTAGACATGAATAAGCCTTGGGAGGACGAAAATGACCTAAATGTTCATCCAATGACACAAACACACCTATTGGATGCACATGATTTGTTAGAAACGCTAATTGGACAAGAATAAGCCTAGGGAAGACGAAAATGACCTAAATGTTCATCCAATGACACAAACACACCTATTGGATGCACAAGATTGGTTAAAATCCGTAATTGCACAAGAATAAGCCTAGGGAGGACGAAAATGACCAAAATGTTCATCCAATGACACAAATGAACTTATTGGATGCACAAGATTGGTTAGAAACCCTAATTGGACAAGAATAAGCCTAGGGAGGACGAAAATGACCTAAATTTTCATCCAATGACACAAATAAACTGATTGGATGCACAAGAATGCTTAAAAACCCTAATTGGACAAGAATAAGCCTAGGGAGGACGAAAATGACCTAAATGTTCATCCAATGACACAAATAAACTTATTGGATGCACAAGATTGCTTAAAAACCCTAATTGGACAAGAATAAGCCTAGGGAGGACGAAAATGACCTAAATGTTCATCCAATGACCCAAATGAACTTATTGGATGCACAAGATTGCTTAAAAACCCTAATTGGACAAGAATAAGCCTTGGGAGGACGAAAATGACCTAAATGTTCATCCAATGACACAAATGAACTTATTGGATGCACAAGATTGGTTAAAAACCCTAATTGGACAAGAATAAGCCTAGGGTGGACGAAAATGACCTAAATGTTTACCCAATAACACAAATGAACTTATTGGATGCACAAGATAGGTTAAAAACCCTAATTGGACAAGAATAAGCCTAGGGAGGACGAAAATGACCTAAATGTTCATCCAATGACACAAACACACCTATTGAATTCACAAGATAGGTTAGAAACCCTAATTGGACAAGAATAAGCCTAGGGAGGACGAAAATGACCTAAATGTTCATCAAATGACACAAATGAACTTATTGGATGCACAAGATTGCTTAAAAACCCTAATTGGACAAGAATAAGCCTAGGGAGGACGAAAAATGACCTAAATGTTCATCCAATGACACAAATGAACTTATTGGATGCACAAGATTGGTTAAAAACCCTAATTGGACAAGAATAAGCCTTGGGAGGACGAAAATGACCTAAATGTTCATCCAATGACACAAATGAACTTATTGGATGCACAAGATTGGTTAAAAACCCTAATTGGACAAGAATAAGCCTTGGGAGGACGAAAATGACCTAAATGTTCATCCAATGACACAAACGAACTTATTGGATGCACAAGATTGGTTAAAAACCCTAATTGGACAAGAATAAGCCTAAGGTCAACGAAAATAACCTAAATGTTTATCCAATGACACAAATGAACTTATTGGATGCACAAGATTTGTTAAAAACCCTATTTGGACAAGAATAAGCCTAGGGTCGACGAAAATAACCTAAATGTTTATCCAATGACACAAATGAACTTATAGGATGCACAAGATTGGTTAAAAACCCTAATTGAACAAGAATAAGCCTTGGGAGGACGAAAATGACTTAAATGTTTATCCAATGACACAAATGAAGTTATTGGATGCACAAGATAGCTTAAAAACCATAATTGGACAAGAATAAACCTAGGGAGGATGAAAATGACCTAAATGTACATCCAATGACACAAATGAACATATTGGATGCACAAGATTGGTTAAAACCCGTAATTGGACAAGAATAAGTCTAGGGAGGATGAAAATGACTTAAATGTTCATCCAATAACACAAACACATCTATTGGATGCACAAGATTGGTTAATAACCCTAATTGGACAAGAATAAGCCTAGGGAGAAATAAAATGACATAAATGTTTATCCAATGACACAAATGAACTTATTGGATGCACAAGATTGGTTAAAAACCCTAATTGGACATGAATAAGCCTTGGAAGGACGAAAATGACCTAAATGTTCATCGAATGACACAAATGAACTTATTGGATGCACAAGATTGCTTAAAAACGCTAATTGGACAAGAACAAGCCTAAGGAGGACGAAAATGACCTAAATGTTGATCCAATTACACAAACAGACCTATTGGATGCACAAGAATGGTTAAAAACCCTAATTGGACAAGAATAAGCCAAGGGAGGACGAAAATGACCTAAATGTTCATCCAATGACACAAATGAACTTATTGGATGCACAAGATTACTTAAAAACCCTAATTGGACAAGAATAAGCCTAGGGAGGACGAAAATGACCTAAATGTTCATCCAATGACACAAATACACCTATTGGATGCACAAGATTGGTTAGAAACCCTAATTGGACAAGAATAAGCCTAGGGAGGACGAAAATGACCTAAATGTTTATCCAATGACACAAATGAACGTATTGGATGCACAAGATTGATTAAAAACCCTAATTGGACAAGAATAAGCCTTGGGTGGACGAAAATGACCTAAATGTTCATACAATGACACAAATGAACTTATTGGATGCACAAGATTGGTTAAAAACCCTAATTGGACAAGAATAAGCCTAGGGAGGACGAAAATGACCTAAATGTTCATCCAATGACACAAATGAACTTATTGGATGCACAAGATTGGTTAAAAACCCTAATTGGACAAGAATAAGCCTTGGGAGGACGAAAATGACCTAAATGTTCATCCAATGACACAAATGAACTTATTGGATGCACAAGATTGCTTAAAAACCCTAAATGGACAAGAATAAGCCTAGGGAGGACGAAAATGACCTAAATGTTCATCCAATGACACAAATGAACTTATTGGATGCACAAGATTGGTTAAAAACCCTAATTGGACAAGAATAAGCCTAGGGTGGACGAAAATGACCTAAATGTTCATCCAACGACACAAATGAACTTATTGGATGCACAAGATTGCTTAAAAACCCTAATTGGATAAGAATAAGCCTAGGGAGGACGAAAATGACCTAAATGTTCATCCAATGACACAAATGAACTTATTGGATGCACAAGATTGGTTAAAAACCCTAATTGGACAAGAATAAGCCTTGGGAGGACGAAAATGACCTAAATGTTCATCAAATGACTAAACACACCTATTGGATGCACAAGATTGGTTAGAAACCCTAATTGGACAAGAATAAGCCTAGGGAGGACGAAAATGACCTAAATGTTCATCCAATGACACAAATGAACATATTGGATGCACAAGATTGGCTAAAAACCCTAATTGGACAAGAATAAGCCTAGGGAGGACGAAAATGACCTAAATGTTCACCAAATGACTAAACACACCTATTGGATGCACAAGATTGGTTAGAAACCCTAATTGGACAAGAATAAGCCTAGGGAGGACGAAAATGACCTAAATGTTCACCCAATGACACAAATGAACTTATTGGATGCACAAGATTGGTTAAAAACCCTAATTGGACAAGAATAAGCCTAGGGAGGACGAAAATGACCTAAATGTTCAACCAATGACACAAATGAACTTATTGGATGCACATTATTGGTTAAAAACCCTAATTGGACAAGAATAAGCCTAGGGAGGACGAAAATGATCTAAATGTTCGTCCAATGACACAAACACACCTATTGGATGCACAAGATTGCATAAAAACCCTAATTGGACAAGAATAAGACTAGGGAGGACAAAAATGACCTAAAAATTCCTCCAATGACACAAACACACCTATTGGATGCACAAGATTGGTTAAAAACCATAATTGGACAAGAATAAGCCTAGGGAGGACGAAAATGACCAAAATGTTCGTCCAATGACACAAACACACCTATTGGATGCACAAGATTGCATAAAAACCCTAATTGGACAAGAATAAGCCTAGGGAGGACGAAATTGACCTAAATGTTCGTCTAATGACACAAATGAACTTATTGGATGCACAAGATTGGTTAAAAACCCTAATTGGACAAGAATAAGCCTAGGGAGGACGAAAATGACCTAAATGTTCATCCAATGACACAAATGAACTTATTGGATGCACAAGATTGGTTAAAAACCCTAATTGGACAAGAATAAGCCTAGGGAGGACGAAAATGACCTAAATGTTCGTCCAATGACACAAACACACCTATTCGATGCACAAGATTGCATAAAAACCCTAATTGGACAAGAATAAGACTAGGGAGGACGAAAATGACCTAAATGTTCATCCAATGACACAAATGAACTTATTGGATGCACAAGATTGGTTAAAAACCCTAATTGGACATGAATAAGCCTAGGGAGGACGAAAATGACCTTAATGTTCGTCCAAAGACACAAACACACCTATTGGATGCACAAGATTGCATAAAAACCCTAATTGGACAAGAATAAGACTAGGGAGGACGAAAATGACCTAAATGTTCCTCCAATGACACAAACACACCTATTGGATGCCCAACATTGCATAAAAACCCTAATTCGACAAGAATAAGACTAGGGAGGACGAAAATGGCCTAAATGTTCCTCCAATGACACAAAAACACCTATTGGATGCACAAGATTGCATAAAAACCCTAATTGGAAAAGAATAAGAATAGGGAGGACGAAAATGACCTAAATGTTCATCCAATGACACAAATGAACTTATTGGATGCACAAGATTGGTTAAAAACCCTAATTGGACATGAATAAGCCTAGGGAGGACGAAAATGACCTTAATGTTCGTCCAAAGACACAAACACACCTATTGGATGCACAAGATTGCATAAAAACCCTAATTGGACAAGAATAAGACTAGGGAGGACGAAAATGACCTAAATGTTCCTCCAATGACACAAACACACCTATTGGATGCCCAACATTGCATAAAAACCCTAATTCGACAAGAATAAGACTAGGGAGGACGAAAATGGCCTAAATGTTCCACCAATGACACAAACACACCTATTGGATGCACAAAATTGCATAAAAACCCTAATTGGACAAGAATAAGACTAGGGAGGACGAAAATGACCTAAATGTTCATCCAATGACTCAAATGAACTTATTGCACGCACAAGATTGCTTAAAAAACCCTAATTGGACAAGAATAAGCATAGGGAGGACGAAAATGACCTAAATGTTCGTCCAATGACACAAATGAACTTATTGGATGCACAAGATTGGTTAAAAACCCTAATTGGACAAGAATAAGACTAGGGAGGACGAAAATGACCTAAATGTTCATCCAATGACACAAATGAACTTATTGGATGCACAAGATTGGTTAAAAACCCTAATTGGACAAGAATAAGACTAGGGAGGACGAAAATGACCTAAATGTTCATCCAATGACACAAATGAACTTATTGGATGAAAAAGATTGGTTAAAAACCCTAATTGGACAAGAATAAGCATAGGGAGGACGAAAATGACCTAAATGTTCCTCCAATGGCACAAACACACCTATCGGATGCACAAGATTGCATAAAAACCCTAATTGGACAAGAATAAGACTCGGGAGGACGAAAATGACCTAAATGTTCATCCAATGACACAAATGAACATATTGGATGCACAAGATTGGTTAAAAACCCTAATTGGACAAGAATAAGACTAGGGAGGACGAAAATGACCTAAATGTTCATCCAATGACACAAATGAACTTATTGGATGCACAAGATTGGTTAAAAACCCTAATTGGACAAGAATAAGACTAGGGAGGACGAAAATGACCTAAATGTTCCTCAAATGACACCAACACAACTATTGGATGCACAAGATTGCATAAAACCAGAATTGGACAAGAATAAGACTAGGGAGGACGAAAATGACCTAAATGTTCCTCCAATGACACAAACACACCTATGGGATGCACAAGATTGCATAAAAAACCCTAATTGGACAAGAATAAGACTAGGGAGGACGAAAATGACCTAAATGTTCATCCAATGACACAAATGAACTTATTGGATGCACAAGATTGGTTAAAAACCCTAATTGGACAAGAATAAGACTAGGGAGGACGAAAATGACCTAAATGTTCATCCAATGACACAAATGAACTTATTGGATGCACAAGATTGGTTAAAAACCCTAATTGGACAAGAATAAGCCTTGGGAGGACGAAAATGACCTAAATGTTCGTCCAATGACACAAATGAACTTATTGGATGCACAAGATTGGTTAAAAACCCTAATTGGACAAGAATAAGCCTAAGGTCAACGAAAATAACCTAAATGTTTATCCAATGACACAAATGAACTTATTGGATGAACAAGATTGGTTAAAAACCCTATTTGGACAAGAATAAGCCTAGGGTCGACGAAAATAACCTAAATGTTTATCCAATGACACAAATGAACTTATTGGATGCACAAGATTGGTTAAAAACCCTAATTGGACAAGAATAAGCCTTGGGAGGACGAAAATGACCTAAATGTTCATCCAATGACACAAATGAACTTATTGGATGCACAAGATTGGTTAAAAACCCTAATTGGACAAGAATAAGCCTTGGGAGGACGAAAATGACCTTAATGTTCATCCAATGATATAAATGAACTTATTGGATGCACAAGATTGGTTAAAAACCCTAATTGGACAAGAATAAGCCTAGGGTGGACAAAATGACCTAAATGTTTATCCAATGACACAAATGAACTTATTGGATGCACAAGATTGGTTAAAAACCCTAATTGGACAAGAATAAGCCTTGGGAGGACGAAAATGACCTAAATGTTCATCCAATGACACAAATGAACTTATTGGATGCACAAGATTGGTTAAAAACCCTAATTGGACAAGAATAAGCCTTGGGAGGACGAAAATGACTTAAATGTTCATCCAATGACACAAATGAACTTATTGGATGCACAAGATTGGCTAAAAACCCTAATTGGGTAAGAATAAGCCTATGGAGAACGAAAATGACCTAAATGTTCATCCAATGACACAAACACACCTATTGGATGCATAAGATTGGTTAGAAACCCTAATTGGACAAGAATAACCCTAGGGAGGACGAAAATGACATAAATGTTCATCCAATGACACAAATGAACTTATTGGATGCACAAGATTGGTTAAAAACCCTAATTGGACAAGAATAAGCCTTGGGAGGACGAAAATGACCTAAATGTTCATCCAATGACACAAATGAACTTATTGGATGCACAAGATTGGTTAAAAACCCTAATTGGACAAGAATAAGCCTAGGGTGGACGAAAATGACCTAAATGTTCATCCAACGACACAAATGAACTTATTGGATGCACAAGACTGGTTAAAAACCCTAATTGGACAAGAATAAGCCTTGGGAGGACGAAAATGACCTAAATGTTCATCCAATGACACAAATGAACTTATTGGATGCACAAGATTGGTTAAAAACCCTAATTGGACAAGAATAAGCCTTGGGAGGACGAAAATGACCTAAATGTTCATCCAATGACACAAATGAACTTATTAGATGCACAAGATTGGTTAAAAACCCTAATTAGACAAGAATAAGCCTAGGGAGGACGAAAATGACCTAAATGTTTATCCAATGACACAAATGAACTTATTGGATGCACAAGATTGGTTAAAAACCCTAATTGGACAAGAATAAGCCTAGGGAGGACGAAAATGACCTAAATGTTCATCCAATGACACAAACACACCTATTGGATGCACAAGATTGGTTAAAATCCCAAATTGGACAAGAATAAGCCTAGGGAGGACGAAAATGACCTAAATGTTCATCCAATGACACAAATGAACTTATTGGATGCACAAGATTGGTTAAAAACCCTAATTGGACAAGAATAAGCCTTGGGAGGACGAAAATGACCTAAATGTTGATCCAATGACACAAATGAACCTATTGGATGCACAAGATTGGTTAAAAACCCT
The DNA here is from genome assembly GCA_037974775.1 of Cicer pinnatifidum. Lineage (NCBI taxonomy): Eukaryota > Viridiplantae > Streptophyta > Magnoliopsida > Fabales > Fabaceae > Cicer > Cicer pinnatifidum. Next base: position 133,990 of record JBBPBR010000643.1, on the reverse strand, counting down.
AATTGGACAAGAATAAGCCTAGGGTGGACGAAAATGACCTAAATGTTTATCCAATGACACAAATGAACTTATTGGATGCACAAGATTGGTTGAAAACCCTAATTGGACAAGAATAAGCCTAGGGAGGACGAAAATGACCTAAATGTTCATCCAATGACACAAACACACCTATTGGATGCACAAGATTGGTTAAAAACCCTAATTGGACAAGAATAAGCCTAGCGAGGACGAAAATGACCTAAATGTTCATCCAATGACACAATTGAACTTATTCGATGCACACGATTGGTTAAAAACCCTAATGGGACAAAAATAAGCCTAGGGAGGACGAAAATGACCTAAATGTTCATCCAATGTCACAAACAAACCTATTGGATGCACAAGATTGGTTAGAAACCCTAATTTGACAAGAATAAGCCTATGGAGGACGAAAATGACCTAAATGTTAATCCAATGACACAAATGAACTTATTGGATGCACAAGATTGGTTAAAAACCCTAATTGGACAAGAATAAGCCTAGGGAGGACGAAAATGACCTAAATGTTCATCCAATGACACAAATGAACTTATTGGATGCACAAGATTGGTTAAAAACCCTAATTGGAAAAGAATAAGCCTAGGGTGGACGAAAATGACCTAAATGTTCATCCAATGACACAAATGAACTTTTTGGATGCACAAGATTGCTTAAAAACCCTAATTAGACAAGAATAAGCTTAGGGAGGACGAAAATGACCTAAATGTTCATCCAATGACACAAATGAACTTATTGGATGCACAAGATTGGTTAAAAACCCTAATTGGACAAGAATAAGCCTTGGGAGGACGAAAATGACCTAAATGTTCATCCAATGACACAAATGAACTTATTGGATGCACAAGATTGCTTAAAAACCCTAATTGGACAAGAATAAGCCTAGGGAGGACGAAAATGACCTAAATGTTCATCCAATGACACAAATGAACTTATTTGATGCACAAGATTGGTTAAAAACCCTAATTGGACAAGAATAAGCCTAGGGTGGACGAAAATGACCTAAATGTTCATCCAATGACACAAATGAACTTATTGGATGCACAAGATTGGCTAAAAACCCTAATTGGGTAAGAATAAGCCTATGGAGAACGAAAATGACCTAAATGTTCATCCAATGACACAAACACACCTATTGGATGCATAAGATTGGTTAGAAACCCTAATTGGACAAGAATAACCCTAGGGAGGACGAAAATGACATAAATGTTCATCCAATGACACAAATGAACTTATTGGATGCACAAGATTGGTTAAAAACCCTAACTGGACAAGATTAAGCCTTGGGAAGACGAAAATGACCTAAATGTTCATCCAATGACACAAATGAACTTATTGGATGCACAAGATTGGTTAAAAACCCTAATTGGACAAGAATAAGCCTTGGGAGGACGAAAATGACTTAAATGTTCATCCAATGACACAAATGAACTTATTGGATGCACAAGATTGCTTAAAACCATAATTGGACAAGAATAAGACTAGGGAGGACGAAAATGACCTAAATGTTCATCCAATGACACAAACACACCTATTGGATGCACAAGATTGGTTAGAAACCCTAATTGAACAAGAATAAGCCTAGGGAGGACGAAAATGACTTAAATCTTAATCCAATGACACAAATGAACTTATTGGACGCACAAGACTGCTTAAAACCCTAATTGGACAAGAATAAGACTAGGGAGGACGAAAATGACCTAAATGTTCATCCAATGACACAAACACCACTTATTGGATGCACAAGATTGGTTAAAAACCCTAATTGGACAACAATAAGCCTAGGGAGTTTGAAAATGACCTAAATGTTCATCTAATAACACAAACACACCTATTGGGTGCACAAGATTGGTTAAAAACCCTAATTGCACAAAACTAAGCCTAGGGAGGACGAAAATAACCTAAATGTTCATCCAATGACACAAATGAACTTATTGGATGCCCAAGATTGCTTAAAACCCTAATTGGACAAGAATAAGACTAGGGAGGACGAAAATGACCTAAATGTTCATCAAATGACACAAATTAACTTATTGGATGCACAAGATTGGTTAAAAACCCTAATTGGACAAGAATAAGACTAGGGAGGACGAAAATGACCAAAATGTTCATCCAATGACACAAATTAACTTATTGGATGCACAAGATTGGTTAAAAACCCTAATTGGACAAGAATAAGCCTTCGGAGGACGAAAATGACCGAACTGTTCATCCAATGACACAAATGAACTTATTGGATGCACAAGATTGGTTAAAAACCCTAATTGGACAAGAATAAGCCTAGGGAGGACGAAAATGACCTAAATGTTCATCCAATGACACATATGAACTTATTTGATGCACAAGATTGCTTAAAAACCCTAATTGGACAAGAATAAGCCTAGGGAGGACGAAAATGACCTAAATGTTCATCCAATGACACAAATTAACTTATTGGATGCACAGGATTGGTTAAAAACCCTAATTGGACAAGAATAAGACTAGGGAGGACGAAAATGACCTAAATGTTCATCCAATGACACAAATTAACTTATTGGATGCACAAGATTGGTTAAAAACCCTAATTGGACAAGAATAAGCCTTCGGAGGACGAAAATGACCGAAATGTTCATCCAATGACACAAATGAACTTATTGGATGCACAAGATTGGTTAAAAACCCTAATTGGACAAGAATAAGCCTAGGGAGGACGAAAATGACCTAAATGTTCATCCAATGACACAAATGAACTTATTGGATGCACAAGATTGGTTAAAAACCCTAATTGGACAAGAATAAGCCTTGGGAGGACGAAAATGACCTAAATGTTCATCCAACGACACTAATCAACTTATTGGATGCACAAGATTGGTTAAAAACCCTAATTGGACAAGAATAAGCCATGGGAGGACGAAAATGACCTAAATGATCATCCAATGACACAAATTAACTTATTGGATGCACAAGATTGGTTAAAAACCTTAATTGGACAAGAATAAGCCTAGGGTGGACGAAAATGACCTAAATGTTCATCCAATGACACAAATGAACTTATTTGATGCACAAGATTGCTTAAAAACCCTAATTGGACAAGAATAAGCCTAGGGAGGACGAAAATGACCTAAATGTTCATCCAACGACACAAATTAACTTATTGGATGCACAAGATTGGTTAAAAACCGTAATTGGACAAGAATAAGCCTTGGGAGGACGAAAATGACCTAAATGTTCATCCAATGAGACAAATGAACTTATTGGATGCACAAGATTGGTTAAAAACCCTAATTTGACAAGAATAAGCCTAGGGTGGACGAAAATGACCTAAATGTTCATCCAATGACACAAATGAACTTATTGGATGCATAAGATTGGTTAAAAACCCTAATTGGACAAGAATAAGCCTATGGAGAACGAAAATGACCTAAATGTTCATCCAATGACACAAACACACCTATTGGATGCACAAGATTGGTTAAAAACCCTAATTGGACAAGAATAAGCCTAGGGAGGACGAAAATGACCTAAATAGTTATCCAATGACACAAATGAACTTATTGGATGCACAAGATTGGTTAAAAACCCTAATTGGACAAGAATAAGCCTTGGGAGGACGAAAATGACCTAAATGTTCATCCAATGACACAAATGAACTTATTGGATGCACAAGATTGGTTAAAAACCCTAATTGGACAAGAATAAGCCTTGGGAGGACGAAAATGACCTAAATGTTCATCCAATGACACAAATGAACTTATTGGATGCACAAGATTGCTTAAAACCATAATTGGACAAGAATAAGACTAGGGACGACGAAAATGACCTAAATGTTAATCCAATGACACAAGCACACCTATTGGATGCACAAGATTGGTTAAAAACCCTAATTGGACAAGAATATGCCTAGGGAGGACGAAAATGACCTAAATGTTTATCCAATGACACAAATGAACTTATTGGATGCACAAGATTGGTTAAAAACCCTAATTGGACAAGAATAAGCCTTGGGAGGACGAAAATGACCTAAATGTTCATCCAATGACACAAATGAACTTATTGGATGCACAAGATTGGTTAAAAACCCTAATTGGACAAGAATAAGCCTTGGGAGGACGAAAATGACCTAAATGTTCATCCAATGACACAAATGAACTTATTTGATGCACAAGATTGCTTAAAAACCCTAATTGGACAAGAATAAGCCTAGGGAGGACAAAATGACCTAAATGTTCATCCAATGACACAAATTAACTTATTGGATGCACAAGATTGGTTAAAAACCCTAATTGGACAAGAATAAGCCTTAGGAGGACGAAAATGACCTAAATGTTCATCCAATGACACAAATGAACTTATTGGATGCACAAGATTGGTTAAAAACCTTAATTGGACAAGAATAAGCCTAGGGTGGACGAAAATGACCTAAATGTTCATCCAATGACACAAATGAACTTATTTGATGCACAAGATTGCTTAAAAACCCTAATTGGACAAGAATAAGCCTAGGGTGGACGAAAATGACCTAAATGTTCATCCAATGACACAAATGAACTTATTGGATGCACAAGATTGGCTAAAAACCCTAATTGGGTAAGAATAAGCCTATGGAGAACGAAAATGACCTAAATGTTCATCCAATGACACAAACACACCTATTGGATGCATAAGATTGGTTAGAAACCCTAATTGGACAAGAATAAGCCTAGGGAGGACGAAAATGACATAAATGTTCATCCAATGACACAAATGAACTTATTGGATGCACAAGATTGGTTAAAAACCCTAACTGGACAAGAATAAGCCTTGGGAGGACGAAAATGACCTAAATGTTCATCCAATGACACAAATGAACTTATTGGATGCACAAGATTGGTTAAAAACCCTAATTGGACAAGAATAAGCCTAGGGTGGACGAAAATGACCTAAATGTTCATCCAATGACACAAATGAACTTATTGGATGCATAAGATTGGTTAAAAGCCTTAATTGGACAAGAATAAGCCTATGGAGAACGAAAATGACCTAAATGTTCATCCAATGACACAAACACACCTATTGGATGCACAAGATTGGTTAAAAACCCTAATTGGACAAGAATAAGCCTAGGGAGGACGAAAATGACCTAAATGTTCATCAAATGACACAAATTAACTTATTGGATGCACAAGATTGGTTAAAAACCCTAATTGGACAAGAATAAGCCTTGGGAGGACGAAAATGACCTAAATGTTCATCCAATGACACAAATGAACTTATTGGATGCACAAGATTGGTTAAAAACCCTAATTGGACAAGAATAAGCATAGGGAGGACGAAAATGACCTAAATGTTCATCCAATGACACAAACAAACTTATTGGATGCACAAGATTGCTTAAAACCCTAATTGGACAAGAATAAGACTAGGGAGGACGAAAATGACCTAAATGTTCATCCAATGACACAAATGAACTTATTGGATGCACAAGATTGGTTAAAAACCCTAATTGGACAAGAATAAGCCTAGGGAGGACGAAAATGACCTAAATGTTCATCCAATGACACAAATGAACTTATTGGATGCACAAGATTGGTTAAAAACCCTAATTGGACAAGAATAAGTCTAGGGAGGACGAAAATGACCTAAATGTTCGTCCAATGACACAAACACACCTATTGGATGCACAAGATTGCAGAAAAACCCTAATTGGACAAGAATAAGACTAGGGAGGACGAAAATGACCTAAATGTTCATCCAATGACACAAATGAACTTATTGGATGCACAAGATTGGTTAAAAACCCTAATTGGACAAGAATAAGACTAGGGAGGACGAAAATGACCTAAATGTTCCTCAAATGACACCAACACAACTATTGGATGCACAAGATTGCATAAAACCAGAATTGGACAAGAATAAGACTAGGGAGGACGAAAATGACCTAAATGTTCCTCCAATGACACAAACACACCTATGGGATGCACAAGATTGCATAAAAAACCCTAATTGGACAAGAATAAGACTAGGGAGGACGAAAATGACCTAAATGTTCATCCAATGACACAAATGAACTTATTGGATGCACAAGATTGGTTAAAAACCCTAATTGGACAAGAATAAGACTAGGGAGGACGAAAATGACCTAAATGTTCATCCAATGACACAAATGAACTTATTGGATGCACAAGATTGGTTAAAAACCCTAATTGGACAAGAATAAGCCTTGGGAGGACGAAAATGACCTAAATGTTCGTCCAATGACACAAATGAACTTATTGGATGCACAAGATTGGTTAAAAACCCTAATTGGACAAGAATAAGCCTAAGGTCAACGAAAATAACCTAAATGTTTATCCAATGACACAAATGAACTTATTGGATGAACAAGATTGGTTAAAAACCCTATTTGGACAAGAATAAGCCTAGGGTCGACGAAAATAACCTAAATGTTTATCCAATGACACAAATGAACTTATTGGATGCACAAGATTGGTTAAAAACCCTAATTGGACAAGAATAAGCCTTGGGAGGACGAAAATGACCTAAATGTTCATCCAATGACACAAATGAACTTATTGGATGCACAAGATTGGTTAAAAACCCTAATTGGACAAGAATAAGCCTTGGGAGGACGAAAATGACCTTAATGTTCATCCAATGATATAAATGAACTTATTGGATGCACAAGATTGGTTAAAAACCCTAATTGGACAAGAATAAGCCTAGGGTGGACAAAATGACCTAAATGTTTATCCAATGACACAAATGAACTTATTGGATGCACAAGATTGGTTAAAAACCCTAATTGGACAAGAATAAGCCTTGGGAGGACGAAAATGACCTAAATGTTCATCCAATGACACAAATGAACTTATTGGATGCACAAGATTGGTTAAAAACCCTAATTGGACAAGAATAAGCCTTGGGAGGACGAAAATGACTTAAATGTTCATCCAATGACACAAATGAACTTATTGGATGCACAAGATTGGCTAAAAACCCTAATTGGGTAAGAATAAGCCTATGGAGAACGAAAATGACCTAAATGTTCATCCAATGACACAAACACACCTATTGGATGCATAAGATTGGTTAGAAACCCTAATTGGACAAGAATAACCCTAGGGAGGACGAAAATGACATAAATGTTCATCCAATGACACAAATGAACTTATTGGATGCACAAGATTGGTTAAAAACCCTAATTGGACAAGAATAAGCCTTGGGAGGACGAAAATGACCTAAATGTTCATCCAATGACACAAATGAACTTATTGGATGCACAAGATTGGTTAAAAACCTTAATTGGACAAGAATAAGCCTAGGGTGGACGAAAATGACCTAAATGTTCATCCAATGACACAAATGAACTTATTTGAAGCACAAGATTGCTTAAAAACCCTAATTGGACAAGAATAAGCCTAGGGTGGACGAAAATGACCTAAATGTTCATCCAATGACACAAATGAACTTATTGGATGCACAAGATTGGCTAAAAACCCTAATTGGGTAAGAATAAGCCTATGGAGAACGAAAATGACCTAAATGTTCATCCAATGACACAAACACACCTATTGGATGCATAAGATTGGTTAGAAACCCTAATTGGACAAGAATAACCCTAGGGAGGACGAAAATGACATAAATGTTCATCCAATGACACAAATGAACTTATTGGATGCACAAGATTGGTTAAAAACCCTAACTGGACAAGATTAAGCCTTGGGAAGACGAAAATGACCTAAATGTTCATCCAATGACACAAATGAACTTATTGGATGCACAAGATTGGTTAAAAACCCTAATTGGACAAGAATAAGCCTTGGGAGGACGAAAATGACTTAAATGTTCATCCAATGACACAAATGAACTTATTGGATGCACAAGATTGCTTAAAACCATAATTGGACAAGAATAAGACTAGGGAGGACGAAAATGACCTAAATGTTCATCCAATGACACAAACACACCTATTGGATGCACAAGATTGGTTAGAAACCCTAATTGAACAAGAATAAGCCTAGGGAGGACGAAAATGACTTAAATCTTAATCCAATGACACAAATGAACTTATTGGACGCACAAGACTGCTTAAAACCCTAATTGGACAAGAATAAGACTAGGGAGGACGAAAATGACCTAAATGTTCATCCAATGACACAAACACCACCTATTGGATGCACAAGATTGGTTAGAAACCCTAATTGAACAAGAATAAGCCTAGGGAGTTTGAAAATGACTTAAATCTTAATCCAATGACACAAATGAACTTATTGGACGCACAAGACTGCTTAAAACCCTAATTGGACAAGAATAAGACTAGGGAGGACGAAAATGACCTAAATGTTCATCCAATGACACAAACACCACCTATTGGATGCACAAGATTGGTTAAAAACCCTAATTGGACAACAATAAGCCTAGGGAGTTTGAAAATGACCTAAATGTTCATCTAATAACACAAACACACCTATTGGGTGCACAAGATTGGTTAAAAACCCTAATTGCACAAAACTAAGCCTAGGGAGGACGAAAATAACCTAAATGTTCATCCAATGACACAAATGAACTTATTGGATGCACAAGATTGCTTAAAACCCTAATTGGACAAGAATAAGACTAGGGAGGACGAAAATGACCTAAATGTTCATCCAATGACACAAATGAACTTATTGGATGCACAAGATTGGTTAAAAACCCTAATTGGACAAGAATAAGCCTTGGGAGGACGAAAATGACCGAAATGTTCATCCAATGATACAAATGAACTTATTGGATGCACAAGATTGGTTAAAAACCCTAATTGGACAAGAATAAGCCTAGGGAGGACGAAAATGACCTAAATGTTCATCCAATGACACATATGAACTTATTTGATGCACAAGATTGCTTAAAAACCCTAATTGGACAAGAATAAGCCTAGGGAGGACGAAAATGACCTAAATGTTCATCCAATGACACAAATTAACTTATTGGATGCACAAGATTGGTTAAAAACCCTAATTGGACAAGAATAAGCCTTGGGATGACGAAAATGACCTAAATGTTCATCCAATGACACAAATGAACTTATTGGATGCACAAGATTGGTTAAAAACCCTAATTGGACAAGAATAAGCCTAGGGTGGACGAAAATGACCTAAATGTTCATCCAATGACACAAACACACCTATTGGATGCACAAGATTGGTTAAAAACCCTAATTGGACAAGAATAAGCCTAGGGAGGACGAAAACGACCTAAATGTTCATCCAATGACACAAATGAACTTATTGGATGCACAAGATTGGTTAAAAACCCTAATTGGACAAGAATAAGCCTTGGGAGGACGAAAATGACCTAAATGTTCATCCAATGACACAAACACACCTATTGGATGCACAAGATTGGTTAGAAACCCTAATTGAACAAGAATAAGCCAAGGGAGGACGAAAATGACTTAAATCTTAATCCAATGACACAAATGAACTTATTGGACGCACAAGACTGCTTAAAACCCTAATTGGACAAGAATAAGACTAGGGAGGACGAAAATGACCTAAATGTTCATCCAATGACACAAACACACCTATTGGATGCACAAGATTGGTTAAAAACCCTAATTGGACAAGAATAAGCCTTTGGAGGACGAAAATGACCTAAATGTTCATCCAATGACACAAATGAACTTATTGGATGCACAAGATTGGTTAAAAACCCTAATTGGACAAGAATAAGCCTAGGGAGGACGAAAATGACCTAAATGTTCATCCAATGACACAAACACACCTATTGGATGCACAAGATTGGTTAGAAACCCTAATTGAACAAGAATAAGCCTAGGGAGGACGAAAATGACTTAAATCTTAATCCAATGACACAAATGAACTTATTGGATGCACAAGATTGCTTTAAACCCTAATTGGACAAGAATAAGACTAGGGAGGATGAGAATGACATAAATGTTCATCAAATGACACAAACACACCTATTGGATGCAAAAGATTGGTTAAAAACCCTAATTGGACAACAATAAGCCTAGGGAGGATGAAAATGACCTAAATGTTCATCTAATGACACAAACACACCTATTGGATGCACAAAATTGGTTAAAAACCCTAATTGCACAAAACTAAGCCTAGTGAGGACGAAAATAACCTAAAGGTTCATCCAATGGCACAAATGAACTTATTGGATGCACAAGATTGCTTAAAACCCTAATTGGACAAGAATAAGACTAGGGAGGACGAAAATGACCTAAATGTTCATCCAATGACACAAACACACCTATTGGATGCACAAGATTGGTTAGAAACCCTAATTGAACAAGAATAAGCCTAGGGAGGACGAAAATGACCTAAATGTTCATCCAATGACACAAATGAACTTATTGGATGCACAAGATTGCTTAAAAACACTAATTGGACAAGAATAAGCCTAGGGAGGACGAAAATGACCTAAATGTTCATCCAATGACACAAATGAACTTATTGGATGCACAAGATTGGTTAAAAACCCTAATTGGACAAGAATAAGCCTAGGGAGGACGAAAATGACCTAAATGTTCATCCAATGACACAAACACACCTATTGGATGCACAAGATTGGTTAGAAACCCTAATTGAACAAGAATAAGACTAGGGAGGACGAAAATGACTTAAATCTTAATCCAATGACACAAATGAACTTATTGGATGCACAAGATTGCTTTAAACCCTAATTGGACAAGAATAAGACTAGGGAGGATGAGAATGACATAAATGTTCATCAAATGACACAAACACACCTATTGGATGCACAAGATTGGTTAAAAACCCTAATTGGACAACAATAAGCCTAGGGAGGATGAAAATGACCTAAATGTTCATCTAATGACACAAACACACCTATTGGATGCACAAAATTGGTTAAAAACCCTAATTGCACAAAACTAAGCCTAGTGAGGACGAAAATAACCTAAATGTTCATCCAATGGCACAAATGAACTTATTGGATGCACAAGATTGCTTAAAACCCTAATTGGACAAGAATAAGACTAGGGAGGACGAAAATGACCTAAATGTTCATCCAATGACACAAACACACCTATTGGATGCACAAGATTGGTTAGAAACCCTAATTTAACAAGAATAAGCCTAGGGAGGACGAAAATGACCTAAATGTTCATCCAATGACACAAATGAACTTATTGGATGCACAAGATTGCTTAAAAACCCTAATTGGATAAGAATAAGCCTAGGGAGGACGAAAATGACCTAAATGTTCATCCAATGACACAAATGAACTTATTGGATGCACAAGATTGGTTAAAAACCCTAATTGGACAAGAATAAGCCTTGGGAGGACGAAAATGACCTAAATGTTCATCCAATGACACAAATGAACTTATTGGATGCACAAGATTGGTTAAAAACCTTAATTGGACAAGAATAAGCCTAGGGTGGACGAAAATGACCTAAATGTTTATCCAATGACACAAATGAACTTATTGGATGCACAAGATTGGTTAAAAACCCTAATTGGACAAGAATAAGCCTAGGGAGGACGAAAATGACTAAATGTTCATCCAATGACACAAACACACCTATTGGATGAACTTATTGGATGCACAAGATTGGTTAAAAACCCTAATTGGACAAGAATAAGCCTTGGGAGGACGAAAATGACCTAAATGTTCATCCAATGACACAAATGAACTTATTGGATGCACAAGATTGGTTAAAAACCCTAATTGGACAAGAATAAGCCTAGGGTGGACGAAAATGACCAAAATGTTCATCCAATGACACAAATGAACTTATTGGATGCACAAGATTGGTTAAAAACCCTAATTGGACAAGAATAAGCCTAGGGAGGACGAAAATGACCTAAATGTTCATCCAATGACACAAATGAACTTATTGGATGCACAAGATTGGTTAAAAACCCTAATTGGACAAGAAAAAGCCTTGGGAGGACGAAAATGACCTAAATGTTCATCCAATGACACAAATGAACTTATTGGATGCACAAGATTGGTTAAAAACCCTAATTGGACAAGAATAAGCCTTGGGAGGACGAAAATGACCTAAATGTTCATCCAATGACACAAATGAACTTATTGGATGCACAAGATTGGTTAAAAACCCTAATTGGACAAGAATAAGCCCAGGGTGGACGAAAATGACCTAAATGTTCATCCAATGACACAAATGAACTTATTGGATGCACAAGATTGGTTAAAAACCCTAATTGGACAAGAATAAGCCTTGGGAGGACGAAAATGACCTAAATGTTCATCCAATGACACAAATAAACCTATTGGATGCACAAGATTGGTTAAAAACCCTAATTGGACAAGAATAAGCCTAGGGTGGACGAAAATGACCTAAATGTTTATCCAATGACACAAATGAACCTATTGGATGCACAAGATTGGTTAAAAACCCTAACTGGACAAGAATAAGCCTAGGGAGGACGAAAATGACCTAAATGTTCATCCAATGACACAAATACACCTATTGGATGCACAAAGATTGGTTAGAAACCCTAATTGGACAAGAATAAGCCTAGGGAGGACGAAAATGACCTAAATGTTCATCCAATGACACAAACACACCTATTGGATGCACAAGATTGGTTAAAAACCCTGATTGAACAAGAATAAGCCTAGGGAGGACGAAAATGACCTAAATGTTCATCCAATGACACAAATGAACTTATTGGATGCACAAGATTTGTTAAAAACCCTAATTGGACAAGAATAAGCCTAGGGAGGACGAAAATGACCTAAATGTTCATCCTATGACACAAACACACCTATTGGATGCACAAGATTGGTTAAAAACCCTGATTGGACAAGAATAAGCCTAGGGAGGACGAAAATGACCTAAATGTTCATCCAATGACACAAATGAACTTATTGGATGCACAAGATTGGTTAAAAACCCTAATTGGACAAGAATAAGCCTAGGGAGGACGAAAATGACCTAAATGTTCATCCAATGACACAAACACACCTATTGGATGCACAAGATTGGTTAAAAACCCTAACTGGACAAGAATAAGCCTAGGGAGGACGAAAATAACTTAAATCTTAATCCAATGACACAAATGAACTTATTGGATGCACAAGATTGCTTAAAACCCTAATTGGATAAGAATAAGCCTTGGGAGGACGAAAATGACCTAAATGTTCATCAAATGACACAAACACACCTATTGGGTGCACAAGATTGGCTTAAAACCCTAATTGGACAATAATAAGACTAGGGAGTACGAAAATGACCTAAATGTTCATCCAATGACACAAACACACCTATTGGATGCACAAGATTGGTTAAAAACCCTAATTGGACAACAATAAGCCTAGGGAGGATGAAAATGACCTAAATGTTCATCTAATGACACAAACACACCTATTGGATGCACAAGATTGGTTAAAAACCCTAATTGCACAAAACTAAGCCTAGTGAGGACGTAAATAACCTAAATGTTCATCCAATGACACAAATGAACTTATTGGATGCACAAGATTGCTTAAAACCCTAATTGGACAAGAATAAGACTAGGGAGGACGAAAATGACCTAAATGTTCATCCAATGACACAAATTAACTTATTGGATGCACAAGATTGGTTAAAAACCCTAATTGGACAAGAATAAGACTAGGGAGGACGAAAATGACCTAAATGTTCATCCAATGACACAAATTAACTTATTGGATGCACAAGATTGGTTAAAAACCCTAAGTGGACAAGAATAAGCCTTCGGAGGACGAAAATGACCGAACTTTTCATCCAATGACACAAATGAACTTATTGGATGCACAAGATTGGTTAAAAACCCTAATTGGACAAGAATAAGCCTAGGGAGGACGAAAATGACCTAAATGATCATCCAATGACACATATGAACTTATTTGATGCACAAGATCGCTTAAAAACCCTAATTGGACAAGAATAAGCCTAGGGAGGACGAAAATGACCTAAATGTTCATCCAATGACACAAATTAACTTATTGGATGCACAAGATTGGTTAAAAACCCTAATTGGACAAGAATAAGCCTTGGAAGGACGAAAATGACCTAAATGTTCATCCAATGACACAAATTAACTTATTGGATGCACAAGATTGGTTAAAAACCCTAATTGGACAAGAATAAGCCTTGGGAGGACGAAAATGACCTAAATGTTCATCCAATGACACAAATGAACTTATTGGATGCACAAGATTGGTTAAAAACCCTAATTGGACAAGAATAAGCCTAGGGTGGACGAAAATGACCTAAATGTTCATCCAATGACACAAATGAACTTATTTGATGAACAAGATTGCTTAAAAACCCTAATTGGACAAGAATAAGCCTAGGGAGGACGAAAATGACCTAAATGTTCATCCAATGACACAAATTAACTTATTGGATGCACAAGATTGGTTAAAAACCCTAATTGGACAAGAATAAGCCTTGGGAGGACGAAAATGACCTAAATGTTCATCCAATGACACAAATGAACTTATTGGATGCACAAGATTGGTTAAAAACCTTAATTGGACAAGAATAAGCCTAGGGTGGACGAAAATGACCTAAATGTTCATCCAATGACACAAATGAACTTATTTGATGCACAAGATTGCTTAAAAACCCTAATTGGACAAGAATAAGCCTAGGGTGGACGAAAATGACCTAAATGTTAATCCAATGACACAAATGAACTTATTGGATGCACAAGATTGGCTAAAAACCCTAATTGGGTAAGAATAAGCCTCTGGAGAACGAAAATGACCTAAATGTTCATCCAATGACACAAACACACCTATTGGATGCATAAGATTGGTTAGAAACCCTAATTGGACAAGAATAACCCTAGGGAGGACGAAAATGACATAAATGTTCATCCAATGACACAAATGAACTTATTGGATGCACAAGATTGGTTAAAAACCCTAACTGGACAAGAATAAGCCTTGGGAGGACGAAAATGACCTAAATGTTCATCCAATGACACAAATGAACTTATTGGATGCACAAGATTGGTTAAAAACCCTAATTGGACAAGAATAAGCCTTGGGAGGACGAAAATGACTTAAATGTTCATCCAATGACACAAATGAACTTATTGGATGCACAAGATTGCTTAAAACCATAATTGGACAAGAATAAGACTAGGGAGGACGAAAATGACCTAAATGTTCATCCAATGACACAAACACACCTATTGGATGCACAACATTGGTTAGAAACCCTAATTGAACAAGAATAAGCCTAGGGAGGACGAAAATGACTTAAATCTTAATCCAATGACACAAATGAACTTATTGGACGCACAAGACTGCTTAAAACCCTAATTGGACAAGAATAAGACTAGGGAGGACGAAAATGACCTAAATGTTCATCCAATGACACAAACACCACCTATTGGATGCACAAGATTGGTTAAAAACCCTAATTGGACAACAATAAGCCTAGGGAGTTTGAAAATGACCTAAATGTTCATCTAATAACACAAACACACCTATTGGGTGCACAAGATTGGTTAAAAACCCTAATTGCACAAAACTAAGCCTAGGGAGGACGAAAATAACCTAAATGTTCATCCAATGACACAAATGAACTTATTGGATGCACAAGATTGCTTAAAACCCTAATTGGACAAGAATAAGACTAGGGAGGACGAAAATGACCTAAATGTTCATCCAATGACACAAATGAACTTATTGGATGCACAAGATTGGTTAAAAACCCTAATTGGACAAGAATAAGCCTTGGGAGGACGAAAATGACCGAAATGTTCATCCAATGATACAAATGAACTTATTGGATGCACAAGATTGGTTAAAAACCCTAATTGGACAAGAATAAGCCTAGGGAGGACGAAAATGACCTAAATGTTCATCCAATGACACATATGAACTTATTTGATGCACAAGATTGCTTAAAAACCCTAATTGGACAAGAATAAGCCTAGGGAGGACGAAAATGACCTAAATGTTCATCCAATGACACAAATTAACTTATTGGATGCACAAGATTGGTTAAAAACCCTAATTGGACAAGAATAAGCCTTCAGAGGACGAAAATGACCGAAATGTTCATCCAATGACACAAATGAACTTATTGGATGCACAAGATTGGTTAAAAACCCTAATTGGACAAGAATAAGCCTAGGGAGGACGAAAATGACCTAAATGTTCATCCAATGACACATATGAACTTATTTGATGCACAAGATTGCTTAAAAACCCTAATTGGACAAGAATAAGCCTAGGGAGGACGCAAATGACCTAAATGTTCATCCAATGACACAAATTAACTTATTGGATGCACAAGATTGGTTAAAAACCCTAATTGGACAAGAATAAGCCTTCGGAGGACGAAAATGACCGAAATGTTCATCCAATGACACAAATGAACTTATTGGATGCACAAGATTGGTTAAAAACCCTAATTGGACAAGAATAAGCCTAGGGAGGACGAAAATGACCTAAATGTTCATCCAATGACACAAATGAACTTATTGGATGCACAAGATTGGTTAAAAACCCTAATTGGACAAGAATAAGCCTTGGGAGGACGAAAATGACCTAAATGTTCATCCAACGACACTAATCAACTTATTGGATGCACAAGATTGGTTAAAAACCCTAATTGGACAAGAATAAGCCATGGGAGGACGAAAATGACCTAAATGATCATCCAATGACACAAATTAACTTATTGGATGCACAAGATTGGTTAAAAACCTTAATTGGACAAGAATAAGCCTAGGGTGGACGAAAATGACCTAAATGTTCATCCAATGACACAAATGAACTTATTTGATGCACAAGATTGCTTAAAAACCCTAATTGGACAAGAATAAGCCTAGGGTGGACGAAAATGACCTAAATGTTCATCCAATGACACAAATGAACTTATTGGATGCACAAGATTGGCTAAAAACCCTAATTGGGTAAGAATAAGCCTATGGAGAACGAAAATGACCTAAATGTTCATCCAATGACACAAACACACCTATTGGATGCATAAGATTGGTTAGAAACCCTAATTGGACAAGAATAAGCCTAGGGAGGACGAAAATGACATAAATGTTCATCCAATGACACAAATGAACTTATTGGATGCACAAGATTGGTTAAAAACCCTAACTGGACAAGAATAAGCCTTGGGAGGACGAAAATGACCTAAATGTTCATCCAATGACACAAATGAACTTATTGGATGCACAAGATTGGTTAAAAACCCTAATTGGACAAGAATAAGTCGTGGGAGGACGAAAATGACTTAAATGTTCATCCAATGACACAAATGAACTTATTGGATGCACAAGATTGCTTAAAACCATAATTGGACAAGAATAAGACTAGGGAGGACGAAAATGACCTAAATGTTCATCCAATGACACAAACACACCTATTGGATGCACAAGATTGGTTAGAAACCCTAATTGAACAAGAATAAGCCTAGGGAGGACGAAAATGACTTAAATCTTAATCCAATGACACAAAAGAACTTATTGGATGCACAAGATTGCTTAAAACCCTAATTGGACAAGAATAAGACTAGGGAGGACGAAAATGACCTAAATGTTCATCCAATGACACAAACACACCTATTGGATGCACAAGATTGGTTAAAAACCCTAATTGGACAAGAATAAGACTAGGGAGGACGAAAATGACCTAAATGTTCCTCCAATGACACAAACACACCTATTGGATGCACAAGATTGCATAAAAAACCCTAATTGGACAAGAATAAGACTAGGGAGGACGAAAATGACCTAAATGTTCATCCAATGACACAAATGAACTTATTGGATGCACAAGATTGGTTAAAAACCCTAATTGGACAAGAATAAGACTAGGGAGGACGAAAATGACCAAATTGTTCATCCAATGACACAAATGAACTTATTGGATGCACAAGATTGGTTAAAAACCCTAATAGGACAAGAATAAGCCTAGAGAGGACGAAAGTGACCTAAATGTTCGTCCAATGACACAAACACACCTATTGGATGCACAAGATTGCATAAAAACCATAATTGGACAAGAATAAGACTAGGGAGGACGAAAATGACCTAAATGTTCCTCCAATGACACAAACACACCTATTGGATGCACAAGATTGCATAAAAAACCCTAATTGGACAAGAATAAGACTAGGGAGGACGAAAATGACCTAAATGTTCATCCAATGACACAAATGAACTTATTGGATGCACAAGATTGGTTAAAAACCCTAATTGGACAAGAATAAGACTAGGGAGGACGAAAATGACCTAAATGTTCCTCAAATGACACCAACACAACTATTGGATGCACAAGATTGCATAAAACCAGAATTGGACAAGAATAAGACTAGGGAGGACGAAAATGACCTAAATGTTCCTCCAATGACACAAACACACCTATGGGATGCACAAGATTGCATAAAAAACCCTAATTGGACAAGAATAAGACTAGGGAGGACGAAAATGACCTAAATGTTCATCCAATGACACAAATGAACTTATTGGATGCACAAGATTGGTTAAAAACCCTAATTGGACAAGAATAAGACTAGGGAGGACGAAAATGACCTAAATGTTCATCCAATGACACAAATGAACTTATTGGATGCACAAGATTGGTTAAAAACCCTAATTGGACAAGAATAAGCCTTGGGAGGACGAAAATGACCTAAATGTTCGTCCAATGACACAAATGAACTTATTGGATGCACAAGATTGGTTAAAAACCCTAATTGGACAAGAATAAGCCTAAGGTCAACGAAAATAACCTAAATGTTTATCCAATGACACAAATGAACTTATTGGATGAACAAGATTGGTTAAAAACCCTATTTGGACAAGAATAAGCCTAGGGTCGACGAAAATAACCTAAATGTTTATCCAATGACACAAATGAACTTATTGGATGCACAAGATTGGTTAAAAACCCTAATTGGACAAGAATAAGCCTTGGGAGGACGAAAATGACCTAAATGTTCATCCAATGACACAAATGAACTTATTGGATGCACAAGATTGGTTAAAAACCCTAATTGGACAAGAATAAGCCTTGGGAGGACGAAAATGACCTTAATGTTCATCCAATGATATAAATGAACTTATTGGATGCACAAGATTGGTTAAAAACCCTAATTGGACAAGAATAAGCCTAGGGTGGACAAAATGACCTAAATGTTTATCCAATGACACAAATGAACTTATTGGATGCACAAGATTGGTTAAAAACCCTAATTGGACAAGAATAAGCCTTGGGAGGACGAAAATGACCTAAATGTTCATCCAATGACACAAATGAACTTATTGGATGCACAAGATTGGTTAAAAACCCTAATTGGACAAGAATAAGCCTTGGGAGGACGAAAATGACTTAAATGTTCATCCAATGACACAAATGAACTTATTGGATGCACAAGATTGGCTAAAAACCCTAATTGGGTAAGAATAAGCCTATGGAGAACGAAAATGACCTAAATGTTCATCCAATGACACAAACACACCTATTGGATGCATAAGATTGGTTAGAAACCCTAATTGGACAAGAATAACCCTAGGGAGGACGAAAATGACATAAATGTTCATCCAATGACACAAATGAACTTATTGGATGCACAAGATTGGTTAAAAACCCTAATTGGACAAGAATAAGCCTTGGGAGGACGAAAATGACCTAAATGTTCATCCAATGACACAAATGAACTTATTGGATGCACAAGATTGGTTAAAAACCCTAATTGGACAAGAATAAGCCTAGGATGGACGAAAATGACCTAAATGTTCATCCAATGACACAAATGAACTTATTGGATGCACAAGATTGGCTAAAAACCCTAATTGGGTAAGAATAAGCCTATGGAGAACGAAAATGACCTAAATGTTCATCCAATGACACGAACACACCTATTGGATGCATAAGATTGGTTAAAAACCCTAATTGGACAAGAATAAGCCTAGGGAGGACGAAAATGACATAAATGTTCATCCAATGACACAAATGAACTTATTGGATGCACAAGATTGGTTAAAAACCCTAATTGGACAAGAATAAGCCTAGGGTGGACGAAAATGACCTAAATGTTTATCCAATGACACAAATGAACTTATTGGATGCACAAGATTGGTTAAAAACCCTAATTGGACAAGAATAAGCCTAGGGAGGACGAAAATGACCTAAATGTTCATCCAATGACACAAATGAACTTATTGGATGCACAAGATTGCTTAAAAACCCTAATTGGACAAGAATAAGGTTAGGGAGCACGAAAATGACCTAATTGTTAATCCAATGACACAAATACACCTATTAAATGCAAAAGATTGGTTAGAAACCCTAATTTGACAAGAATAAGCCTAGGGAGGACGAAAATGACCTAAATGTTCATCCAATTACACAAACACACCTATTGGATGCACAAGATTGGTTAAAAACCCTAATTGGACAAGAATAAGCCTAGGGTGGACGAAAATGACCTAAATGTTTATCCAATGACACAAATGAACTTATTGGATGCACAAGATTGGTTAAAAACCCTAATTGGACAAGAATAAGCCTAGGGAGGACGAAAATGACCTAAATGTTCATCCAATGACACAAACACACCTATTGGATGCAAAAGATTGGTTAAAAACCCTAATTGAACAAGAATAAGCCTAGGGAGTACGAAAATGACCTAAATGTTCATCCAATGACACAAATACACCTATTGGATGCACAAGATTGGTTAGAAACCCTAATTGAACAAGAATAAGCCTAGGGAGTACGAAAATGACCTAAATGTTCATCCAATGACACAAACACACCTAATGGATGCACAAGATTGGTTAAAAACCCTAATTGGACAAGAATAAGCCTTGGGAGGACGAAAATGACCTAAATGTTCATCCAATGACACAAATGAACTTATTGGATGCACAAGATTGGTTAAAAACCCTAATTGGACAAGAATAAGCCTAGGGTGGACGAAAATGACCTAAATGTTTATCCAATGACACAAATGAACTTATTGGATGCACAAGATTGGTTAAAAACCCTAATTGGACAAGAATAAGCCTAGGGAGGACGAAAAATGACCTAAATGTTCATCCAATGACACAAATGAACTTATTGGATGCACAAGATTGGTTAGAGACCCTAATTGGACAAGAATAAGCCTAGGGAGGACGAAAATCACCTAAATGTTCATCCAATGACACAAACACACCTAGTGGATGCACAAGATTGGTTAAAAAACCTAATTGGACAAGAATAAGCCTAGGGAAGACGAAAATGACCTAAATGTTCATCCAATGACACAAATGAACTTATTGGATGCACCAGATTGGTTAGAAACCCTAATTGGACAAGAATAAGCCTAGGGAGGACGAAAATGACCTAAATGTTCATCCAATGACACAAACGAACTTATTGGATGCACAAGATTGGTTATAAACCCTAATTGGACAAGAATAAGCCTAGGGTGGACGAAAATGACCTAAATGTTTATCCAATGACACAAATGAACTTATTGGATGCACAAGATTGGTTAAAAACCCTAATTAGACAAGAATAAGCATAGGGAGGACGAAAATGACCTAAATATTCGTCCAATGACACAAACACACCTATTGGATGCACAAGATTGGTTAAAAACCCTAATTGGACAAGAATAAGCCTAGGGAGGACGAAAATGACCTAAATGTTCATCCAATGACACAAATGAACTTATTGGATGCACAAGATTGGTTAACAACTTTAATTGGACAAGAATAAGCCTAGGGAGGACGAAAATGACCTAAATATTCATCCAATGACACAAATGAACTTATTGGATGCACAAGATTGCTTAAAAACCCTAATTGGACAAGAATAAGCCTAGGGAGGACGAAAATGACCTAAATGTTCATCCAATGACACAAATGAACTTATTGGATGCACAAGATTGGTTAAAAACCCTAATTGGACAAGAATAAGCCTAGGGAGGACGAAAATGACCTAAATGTTCATCCAATGACACAAATGAACTTATTGGATGCACAAGATTGGTTAAAAACCTTAGTTGGACAAGAATAAGCCTAGGGAGGACGAAATGACCTAAATGTTCATCCAATGACACAAATGAACTTATTGGATGCACAAGATTGCTTAAAAACCCTAATTGGACAAGAATAAGCCTAGGGAGGACGAAAATGACCTAAATGTTCATCCAATGACACAAATCAACTTATTGGATGCACAAGATTGGTTAAAAACCCTAATTGGACAAGAATAAGCCTTGGGAGGACGAAAATGACCTAAATGTTCATCCAATGACACAAATGAACTTATTGGATGCACAAGATTGGTTAAAAACCTTAATTGAACAAGAATAAGCCTAGGGTGGACGAAAATGACCTAAATGTTCATCCAATGACACAAATGAACTTATTTGAAGCACAAGATTGCTTAAAAACCCTAATTGGACAAGAATAAGCCTAGGGAGGACAAAAATGACCTAAATGTTCATCCAATGACACAAATTAACTTATTGGATGCACAAGATTGGTTAAAAACCCTAATTGGACAAGAATAAGCCTAGGGAGGACGAAAATGACCTAAATGTTCATCCAATGACACAAACACACCTATTGGATGCACAAGATTGGTTAAAAACCCTAACTGGACAAGAATAAGCTTAGGGACGACGAAAATCACTTAAATCTTAATCCAATGACACAAATGAACTTATTGGATGCACAAGATTGCTTAAAACCCTAATTGGACAAGAATAAGCCTTGGGAGGACGAAAATGACCTAAATGTTCATCAAATGACACAAACACACCTATTGGTTGCACAAGATTGGTTAAAAACCCTAATTGGACAAGAATAAGCCTAGGGAGGACGAAAATGACCTAAATGTTCATCCAATGACACAAACACACCTATTGGATGCACAAGATTCGTTAGAAACCCTAATTGGACAACAACAAGCCTAGGGAGGATGAAAATGACCTAAATGTTCTTCCAATGACACAAACACACCTATTGGATACACAAGATTGGTTAAAAACCCTAATTGGACAAGAATAAGCCTAGGGAGGACGAAAATGACCTAAATGTTCATCCAATGAAACAAACACACCTATTGGATGCACAAGATTGGTTAAAAACCCTATTAGGACAAGAATAAGCCTAGGGAGGACGAAAATGACCTAAATGTTCATCCAATGAAACAAACACACCTACTGGATGCACAAGATTCGTTAGAAACTTTAATTGGACAAGAATAAGTCAAGGGAGGACGAAAATGACTTAAATGTTCATCCAATGACACAAACACGCGTATTGGATGCACGAGAATGGTGAAAAACCCTAACTGGACAAGAATAAGCCTAGGGAGGACAAAAATGACCTAAATGTTCAACCAATGACACAAATGAACTTATTGGATGCACAAGATTGGTTAAAAACCCTAATTGGACAAGAATAAGCCTTGGGAGGACGAAAATGACCTAAATGTTCATCCAATGACACAAATGAACTTATTGGATGCACAAGATTGGTTAAAAACCCTAATTGGACAAGAATAAGCCTAGGGAGGACGAAAATGACCTAAATGTTCATCCAATGACACAAATGAACTTATTGGATGCACAAGATTGGTTAAAAACTCTAGTTGGACAAGAATAAGCCTAGGGTGGACGAAAATGACCTAAATGTTCATCCAATGACACAAATGAACTTATTGGATGCACAAGATTGCTTAAAAACCCTAATTGGACAAGAATAAGCCTAGGGTGGACGAAAATGACCTAAATGTTCATCCAATGACACAAATGAACTTATTGGATGCACAAGATTGGCTAAAAACCCTAATTGGGTAAGAATAAGCCTATGGAGAACGAAAATGACCTAAATGTTCATCCAATGACACAAACACACCTATTGGATGCATAAGATTGGTTAGAAACCCTAATTGGACAAGAATAACCCTAGGGAGGACAAAAATGACATAAATGTTCATCCAATGACACAAATGAACTTATTGGATGCACAAGATTGGTTAAAAACCCTAACTGGACAAGAATAAGCCTTGGGAGGACGAAAATGACCTAAATGTTCATCCAATGACACAAATGAACTTATTGGATGCACAAGATTGGTTAAAAACCCTAATTGGACAAGAATAAGCCTTGGGAGGACGAAAATGACTTAAATGTTCATCCAATGACATAAATGAACTTATTGGATGCACAAGATTGCTTAAAACCATAATTGGACAAGAATAAGACTAGGGAGGACGAAAATGACCTAAATGTTCATCCAATGACACAAACACACCTATTGGATGCACAAGATTGGTTAGAAACCCTAATTGAACAAGAATAAGCCTAGGGAGGACGAAAATGACTTAAATCTTAATCCAATGACACAAATGAACTTATTGGACGCACAAGACTGCTTAAAACCCTAATTGGACAAGAATAAGACTAGGGAGGACGAAAATGACCTAAATGTTCATCCAATGACACAAACACCACCTATTGGATGCACAAGATTGGTTAAAAACCCTAATTGGACAACAATAAGCCTAGGGAGTTTGAAAATGACCTAAATGTTCATCTAATAACACAAACACACCTATTGGGTGCACAAGATTGGTTAAAAACCCTAATTGCACAAAACTAAGCCTAGGGAGGACGAAAATAACCTAAATGTTCATCCAATGACACAAATGAACTTATTGGATGCACAAGATTGCTTAAAACCCTAATTGGACAAGAATAAGACTAGGGAGGACGAAAATGACCTAAATGTTCATCCAATGACACAAATGAACTTATTGGATGCACAAGATTGGTTAAAAACCCTAATTGGACAAGAATAAGACTAGGGAGGACGAAAATGACCTAAATGTTCATCCAATGACACAAATTAACTTATGGGATGCACAAGATTGGTTAAAAACCCTAATTGGACAAGAATAAGCCTTCGGAGGACGAAAATGACCGAACTGTTCATCCAATGACACAAATGAACTTATTGGATGCACAAGATTGGTTAAAAACCCTAATTGGACAAGAATAAGCCTAGGGAGGACGAAAATGACCTAAATGTTCATCCAATGACACATATGAACTTATTTGATGCACAAGATTGCTTAAAAACCCTAATTGGACAAGAATAAGCCTAGGGAGGACGAAAATGACCTAAATGTTCATCCAATGACACAAATTAACTTATTGGATGCACAGGATTGGTTAAAAACCCTAATTGGACAAGAATAAGACTAGGGAGGACGAAAATGACCTAAATGTTCATCCAATGACACAAATTAACTTATTGGATGCACAAGATTGGTTAAAAACCCTAATTGGACAAGAATAAGCCTTCGGAGGACGAAAATGACCGAAATGTTCATCCAATGACACAAATGAACTTATTGGATGCACAAGATTGGTTAAAAACCCTAATTGGACAAGAATAAGCCTAGGGAGGACGAAAATGACCTAAATGTTCATCCAATGACACAAATGAACTTATTGGATGCACAAGATTGGTTAAAAACCCTAATTGGACAAGAATAAGCCTTGGGAGGACGAAAATGACCTAAATGTTCATCCAACGACACTAATCAACTTATTGGATGCACAAGATTGGTTAAAAACCCTAATTGGACAAGAATAAGCCATGGGAGGACGAAAATGACCTAAATGATCATCCAATGACACAAATTAACTTATTGGATGCACAAGATTGGTTAAAAACCTTAATTGGACAAGAATAAGCCTAGGGTGGACGAAAATGACCTAAATGTTCATCCAATGACACAAATGAACTTATTTGATGCACAAGATTGCTTAAAAACCCTAATTGGACAAGAATAAGCCTAGGGAGGACGAAAATGACCTAAATGTTCATCCAACGACACAAATTAACTTATTGGATGCACAAGATTGGTTAAAAACCGTAATTGGACAAGAATAAGCCTTGGGAGGACGAAAATGACCTAAATGTTCATCCAATGAGACAAATGAACTTATTGGATGCACAAGATTGGTTAAAAACCCTAATTTGACAAGAATAAGCCTAGGGTGGACGAAAATGACCTAAATGTTCATCCAATGACACAA
Organism: Cicer pinnatifidum; assembly: GCA_037974775.1. NCBI lineage: Eukaryota > Viridiplantae > Streptophyta > Magnoliopsida > Fabales > Fabaceae > Cicer > Cicer pinnatifidum. Next base: position 107,936 of record JBBPBR010000643.1, on the reverse strand, counting down.
ATGAACTTATTGGATGCATAAGATTGGTTAAAAACCCTAATTGGACAAGAATAAGCCTATGGAGAACGAAAATGACCTAAATGTTCATCCAATGACACAAACACACCTATTGGATGCACAAGATTGGTTAAAAACCCTAATTGGACAAGAATAAGCCTAGGGAGGACGAAAATGACCTAAATAGTTATCCAATGACACAAATGAACTTATTGGATGCACAAGATTGGTTAAAAACCCTAATTGGACAAGAATAAGCCTTGGGAGGACGAAAATGACCTAAATGTTCATCCAATGACACAAATGAACTTATTGGATGCACAAGATTGGTTAAAAACCCTAATTGGAAAAGAATAAGACTTGGGAGGACGAAAATGACCTAAATGTTCATCCAATGATACAAATGAACTTATTGGATGCACAAGATTGCTTAAAACCATAATTTGACAAGAATAAGACTAGGGAGGACAAAAATGACCTAAATGTTCATCCAATGACACAAACACACCTATTGGATGCACAAGATTGGTTAGAAACCCTAATTGAACAAGAATAAGCCTAGGGAGGACGAAAATGACTTAAATCTTAATCCAATGACACAAATGAACTTATTGGACGCACAAGATTGCTTAAAACCCTAATTGGACAAGAATAAGCTAGGGAGGACGAAAATGACCTAAATGTTCATCCAATGACACAAACACACCTATTGGATGCACAAGATTGGTTAAAAACCCTAATTGGACAACAATAAGCCTAGGGAGGATGAAAATGACCTAAATGTTCATCTAATGACACAAACACACCTATTGGATGCACAAGATTGGTTAAAAACCGTAATTGCTCAAAACTAAGCCTAATGAGGACGAAAATAGCCTAAATGTTCATCCAATGACACAAATGAACTTATTGGATGCACAAGATTGCTTAAAACCCTAATTGGACAAGAATAAGACTAGGGAGGACGAAAATGACCTAAATGTTCATCCAATGACACAAACACACCTATTGGATGCACAAGATTGGTTAGAAACCCTAATTGAACAAGAATAAGCCTAGGGAGGACGAAAATGACTTAAATCTTAATCCAATGACACAAATGAACTTATTGGATGCACAAGATTGCTTAAAACCCTAATTGGACAAGAATAAGCCTAGGGAGGACGAAAATGACCTAAATGTTCATCCAAGGACACAAATGAACTTATTGGATGCACAAGATTGCTTAAAAACCCTAATTGGACAAGAATAAGCCTAGGGAGGACGAAAAATGACCTAAATGTTCATCCAATGACACAAATGAACTTATTGGATGCACAAGATTGCTTAAAAACCCTAATTGGACAAGAATAAGCCTAGGGAGGACGAAAATGACCTAAATGTTCATCCAATGACACAAATGAACTTATTGGATGCACAAGATTGCTTAAAACCCTAATTGGACAAGAAACAGACTAGGGAGGACGAAAATGACCTAAATGTTCATCCAATGACACAAACACACCTATTGGATGCACAAGATTGGTTAGAAACCCTAATTGAACAAGAATAAGCCTAGGGAGGACGAAAATGACTTAAATCTTAATCCAATGACACAAATGAACTTATTGGATGCACAAGATTGCTTTAAACCCTAATTGGACAAGGATAAGATTAGGGAGGATGAAAATGACCTAAATGTTCATCTAATGACACAAACACACCTATTGGATGCACAAGATTGGTTAAAAACCCTAATTGCACAAAACTAAGCCTAGTGAGGACGAAAATAACCTAAATGTTCATCCAATGACACAAATGAACTTATTGGATGCACAAGATTGGTTAAAAACCCTAATTGGACAAGAATAAGCCTTGGGAGGACGAAAATGACCTAAATGTTCATCCAATGACACAAATGAACTTATTGGATGCACAAGATTGGTTAAAAATCCTAATTGGACAAGAATAAGCCTAGGGTGGACGAAAATGACCTAAATGTTTATCCAATGACACAAATGAACTTATTGGACGCACAAGATTGGTTAAAAACCCTAATTGGACAAGAATAAGCCTAGAATGAACGAAAATGACCTAAATGTTCATCCAATGACACAAACACACCTATTGGATGCACAAGATTGGTTAAAAACCCTAATTGGACAAGAATAAGCCTAGGGAGGACGAAAATGACCTAAATGTTCATCCAATGACACAAATGAACTTATTGGATACACAAGATTGCTTAAAAACCCTAATTGGACAAGAATAAGCCTAGGGAGGACGAAAATGACCTAAATGTTCATCCAATGACACAAATACACCTATTGGATGCACAAGATTGGTTAGAAACCCTAATTGGACAAGAATAAGCCTAGGCAGGACGAAAATGACCTAAATGTTCATCCAATGACACAAACACACCTATTGGATGCACAAGATTGGTTAAAAACCCTAATTGGACAAGAATAAGCCTAGGGTGGACGAAAATGACCTAAATGTTTATCCAATGACACAAATGAACTTATTGGATGCACAAGATTGGTTAAAAACCCTAATTGGACAGGAATAAGCCTAGGGAAGACGAAAGTGACCTAAATGTTCATCCAATGACACAAATGAACTTATTGGATGCACAAGATTGCTTAAAAACCCTAATTGGACAAGAATAAGCCTAGGGAGGACGAAAATGACCTAAATGTCCATCCAATGACACAAATACACCTATTGGATGCACAAGATTGGTTAAAAACCATAATTGGACAAGAATATGCCTAGAGAGGACGAAAATGACCTATATGTCCATCCAATGACACAAATACACCTATTGGATGGACAAGATTCGTTAGAAACCCTAATTGGACAAGAATAAGCCTAGGGAGGACGAAACTGACCTAAATGTTCATCCAATGACACAAACACACCTATTGGATGCACAAGATTGGTTAAAAACCCTAATTGGACAAGAATAAGCCTAGGGTGGACGAAAATGACCTAAATGTTTATCCAATGACACAAATGAACTTATTGGATGCACAAGATTGGTTAAAAACCCTAATTGGACAAGAATAAGCCTAGGGAGGACGAAAATGACCTAAATGTTCATCCAATGACACAAACACACCTATTGGATGCACAAGATTGGTTAAAAACCCTAATTGGACAAAACTAAGCCTAGGGAGGACGAAAATAACCTAAATGTTCATCCAATGACACAAATGAACTTATTGGATGCACAAGATTGCTTAAAACCCTAATTGGACAAGAATAAGACTAGGGAGGACGAAAATGACCTAAATGTTCATCCAATGACACAAATTAACTTATTGGATGCACAAGATTGGTTAAAAACCCTAATTGGACAAGAATAAGACTAGGGAGGACGAAAATGACCTAAATGTTCATCCAATGACACAAATTAACTTATTGGATGCACAAGATTGGTTAAAAACCCTAAGTGGACAAGAATAAGCCTTCGGAGGACGAAAATGACCGAACTTTTCATCCAATGACACAAATGAACTTATTGGATGCACAAGATTGGTTAAAAACCCTAATTGGACAAGAATAAGCCTAGGGAGGACGAAAATGACCTAAATGATCATCCAATGACACATATGAACTTATTTGATGCACAAGATCGCTTAAAAACCCTAATTGGACAAGAATAAGCCTAGGGAGGACGAAAATGACCTAAATGTTCATCCAATGACACAAATTAACTTATTGGATGCACAAGATTGGTTAAAAACCCTAATTGGACAAGAATAAGCCTTGGAAGGACGAAAATGACCTAAATGTTCATCCAATGACACAAATTAACTTATTGGATGCACAAGATTGGTTAAAAACCCTAATTGGACAAGAATAAGCCTTGGGAGGACGAAAATGACCTAAATGTTCATCCAATGACACAAATGAACTTATTGGATGCACAAGATTGGTTAAAAACCCTAATTGGACAAGAATAAGCCTAGGGTGGACGAAAATGACCTAAATGTTCATCCAATGACACAAATGAACTTATTTGATGAACAAGATTGCTTAAAAACCCTAATTGGACAAGAATAAGCCTAGGGAGGACGAAAATGACCTAAATGTTCATCCAATGACACAAATTAACTTATTGGATGCACAAGATTGGTTAAAAACCCTAATTGGACAAGAATAAGCCTTGGGAGGACGAAAATGACCTAAATGTTCATCCAATGACACAAATGAACTTATTGGATGCACAAGATTGGTTAAAAACCTTAATTGGACAAGAATAAGCCTAGGGTGGACGAAAATGACCTAAATGTTCATCCAATGACACAAATGAACTTATTTGATGCACAAGATTGCTTAAAAACCCTAATTGGACAAGAATAAGCCTAGGGTGGACGAAAATGACCTAAATGTTAATCCAATGACACAAATGAACTTATTGGATGCACAAGATTGGCTAAAAACCCTAATTGGGTAAGAATAAGCCTCTGGAGAACGAAAATGACCTAAATGTTCATCCAATGACACAAACACACCTATTGGATGCATAAGATTGGTTAGAAACCCTAATTGGACAAGAATAACCCTAGGGAGGACGAAAATGACATAAATGTTCATCCAATGACACAAATGAACTTATTGGATGCACAAGATTGGTTAAAAACCCTAACTGGACAAGAATAAGCCTTGGGAGGACGAAAATGACCTAAATGTTCATCCAATGACACAAATGAACTTATTGGATGCACAAGATTGGTTAAAAACCCTAATTGGACAAGAATAAGCCTTGGGAGGACGAAAATGACTTAAATGTTCATCCAATGACACAAATGAACTTATTGGATGCACAAGATTGCTTAAAACCATAATTGGACAAGAATAAGACTAGGGAGGACGAAAATGACCTAAATGTTCATCCAATGACACAAAGACACCTATTGGATGCACAAGATTGGTTAGAAACCCTAATTGAACAAGAATAAGCCTAGGGAGGACGAAAATGACTTAAATCTTAATCCAATGACACAAATGAACTTATTGGACGCACAAGACTGCTTAAAACCCTAATTGGACAAGAATAAGACTAGGGAGGACGAAAAGGACCTAAATGTTCATCCAATGACACAAACACCACCTATTGGATGCACAAGATTGGTTAAAAACCCTAATTGGACAACAATAAGCCTAGGGAGTTTGAAAATGACCTAAATGTTCATCTAATAACACAAACACACCTATTGGGTGCACAAGATTGGTTAAAAACCCTAATTGCACAAAACTAAGCCTAGGGAGGACGAAAATAACCTAAATGTTCATCCAATGACACAAATGAACTTATTGGATGCACAAGATTGCTTAAAACCCTAATTGGACAAGAATAAGACTAGGGAGGACGAAAATGACCTAAATGTTCATCCAATGACACAAACACACTTATTGGATGCACAAGATTGGTTAGAAACCCTAATTGAACAAGAATAAGCCTAGGGAGGACGAAAATGACCTAAATGTTCATCCAATGACACAAATGAACTTGTTGGATGCACAAGATTGCTTAAAAACCCTAATTGGACAAGAATAAGCCTAGGGAGGACGAAAATGACCGAAATGTTCATCCAATGACACAAATGAACTTATTGGATGCACAAGATTGGTTAAAAGCCCTAATTGGACAAGAATAAGCCTTGGGAGGACGAAAATGACCTAAATGTTCATCCAATGACACAAATGAACTTATTGGATGCACAAGATTGGTTAAAAACCCTAACTGGACAAGAATAAGCCTAGGGTGGACGAAAATGACCTAAATGTTCATCCAATGACACAAATGAACTTATTTGATGCACAAGATTGGTTAAAAACCCTAATTGGACAAGAATAAGCCTTGGAAGGACGAAAATGACCTAAATGTTCATCCAATGACACAAATGAACTTATTGGATGCACAAGATTGGTTAAAAACCCTAATTGGACAAGAATAAGCCTTGGGAGGACGAAAATGACCTAAATGTTCATCCAATGACACAAATGAACTTATTGGATGCACAAGATTGGTTAAAAACCCTAATTGGACAAGAATAAGCCTAGGGAGGACGAAAATGACCTAAATGTTCATTCAATGACACAAATTAACTTATTGGATGCACAAGATTGGTTAAAAACCCTAATTGAGCAAGAATAAGCCTTAGGAGGACGAAAATGACCTAAATGTTCATCCAATGACACAAATGAACTTATTGGATGCACAAGATTGGTTAAAAACCCTAATTGGACAACAATAAGCCTAGGGAGGATGAAAATGACCTAAATGTTCATCTAATGACACAAACACTCCTATTGGATGGACAAGATTGGTTAAAAACCCTAATTGCACAAAACTAAGCCTAGGGAGGACGAAAATAACCTAAATGTTCATCCAATGACACAAATGAACTTATTGGATGCACAAGATTGCTTAAAACCCTAATTGGACAAGAATAAGACTAGCGAGGACGAAAATGACCTAAATGTTCATCCAATGACACAAACACACCTATTGGATGCACAAGATTGGTTAGAAACCCTAATTGAACAAGAATAAGCCTAGGGAGGACGAAAATGACCTAAATGTTCATCCAATGACACAAATGAACTTGTTGGATGCACAAGATTGCTTAAAAACCCTAATTGGACAAGAATAAGCCTAGGGAGGACGAAAATGATCTAAATGTTCATCCAATGACACAAATGAACTTATTGGATGCACAAGATTGGTTAAAAGCCCTAATTGGACAAGAATAAGCCTTGGGAGGACGAAAATGACCTAAATGTTCATCCAATGACACAAATGAACTTATTGGATGCACAAGATTGGTTAAAAACCCTAACTGGACAAGAATAAGCCTAGGGTGGACGAAAATGACCTAAATGTTCATCCAATGACACAAATGAACTTATTGGATGCACAAGATTGCTTAAAACCATAATTGGACAAGAATAAGACTAGGGAGGACGAAAATGACCTAAATGTTCATCCAATGACACAAACACACCTATTGGATGCACAAGATTGGTTAGAAACCCTAATTGAACAAGAATAAGCTTAGGGAGGACGAAAATGACTTAAATCTTAATCCAATGACACAAATGAACTTATTGGACGCACAAGACTGCTTAAAACCCTAATTGGACAAGAATAAGACTAGGGAGGACGAAAATGACCTAAATGTTCATCCAATGACACAAACACCACCTATTGGATGCACAAGATTGGTTAAAAACCCTAATTGGACAAGAATAAGTCTAGGGAGGACGAAAATGACCTAAATGTTCATCCAATGACACAAACACACCTATTGGATGCACAAGATTGGTTAGAAACCCTAATTGAACAAGAATAAGCCTAGGGAGGACGAAAATGACCTAAATGTTCATCCAATGACACAAATGAACTTGTTGGATGCACAAGATTGCTTAAAAACCCTAATTGGACAAGAATAAGCCTTCGGAGGACGAAAATGACCGATATGTTCATCCAATGACACAAATGAACTTATTGGATGCACAAGATTGGTTAGAAACCCTAATTGAACAAGAATAAGCCTAGGGAGGACGAAAATGACCTAAATGTTCATCCAATGACACAAATGAACTTGTTGGATGCACAAGATTGCTTAAAAACCCTAATTGGACAAGAATAAGCCTAGGGAGGACGAAAATGACCTAAATGTTCATCCAATGACACAAATGAACTTATTGGATGCACAGGATTGGTTAAAAACCCTAATTGGACAAGAATAAG
>JBBPBR010000643.1:89598-100038 GCA_037974775.1 Cicer pinnatifidum | reverse complement strand
AGGGAGGACGAAAATGACCTAATTGATCATCCAATGACACAAACACACCTATTGGATGCACAAGATTGGTTAAAAACCCTAATTAGACAAGAATAAGCCTAGGGAGGACGAAAATGACCTAATTGATCATCCAATGACACAAACACACCTATTGGATGCACAAGATTGATTAAAAACCCTAATTTGACAAGAATAAGTCTAGGTAGGATGAAAATGACCTAATTGATCATCCAATGACACAAACACTCCTATTGGATGCACAAGATTGGTTAAAAACCCTAATTGGACAAGAATAAGCCTAGGGAGGACGAAAATGACCTAATTGATCATCCAATGACACAAACACACCTATTGGAAGCACAAGATTGGTTAAAAACCCTAGTTGGACAAGAATATGGCTAGGGAGGACGAAAATGACCTAATTGATCATCCAATGACACAAATGAACTTATTGGATGCACAAGATTGGTTAAAAACCCTAATTGGACAAGAATAAGCATAGAAAGGACGAAAATGACCTAATTTATCATCCAATGACACAAACACACCTATTGGATGCACAAGATTGGTTAAAAACCCTAATTGGATAAGAATATGCCTAGGGAGGACGAAAATGACCTAATTGATCATCCAATGACACAAACACACCTATTGGATGCACAAGATTGGTTAAAACCCTATTTGGACAAGAATATGCCTAGGGAGGACGAAAATGACCTAAATATTAATTCAATGACACAAACAAAGTTATTGGATGCACAAGATTGGTTAAAAACCCTAATTGGACAAGAATAAGCCTAGGGAGGACGAAAATGACCTAATTGATCATCCAATGACACAAACACACCTATTGGAAGCACAAGATTGGTTAAAAACCCTAATTGGACAAGAATATGCCTAGGGACGATGAAAATGACCTAAATGTTAATCCAATGACACAAATGAACTTATTGGATGCACAAGATTGGTTAAAAACCCTAATTGGACAAGAATAAGCCTAGGGAGGACGAAAATGACCTAATTGATCATCCAATGCCTCAAACACACCTATTGGATGCACAAGATTGGTTAAAAACCCTAATTGGACAAGAATATGCCTAGGGAAGACGAAAATGACCTAAATATTAATTCAATGACACAAACAAAGTTATTGGATGCACAAGATTGGTTAAAAACCCTAATTGGACAAGAATAAGCCTAGGGAGGACGAAAATGACCTAATTGATCATCCAATGACACAAACACACCTATTGGAAGCACAAGATTGGTTAAAAACCCTAATTGGACAAGAATATGCCTAGGGAGGACGAAAATGACCTAACTGTTAATCCAATGACACAAATGAACTTATTGGATGTACAAGATTGGTTAAAAACCCTAATTGGACAAGAATAAGCCTAGGGAGGACGAAAATGACCTAATTGGTCATCCAATGACACAAACACACCTAATGGATGCACAAGATTGGTTAAAAACCCTAATTGGACAAGAATATGCCTAGGGAGGATGAAAATGACCTAAATGTTATTCCAATGACACAAATGAACTTATTGGATGCACAAGATTGGTTAAAAACCCTAATTGGACAAGAATAAGCCTAGGGAGGACGAAAATGACCTAAATGCAAATCCAATGACACAACTCAACTTATTCGATGCACAAGATTGGTTAAAAACCCTAATTGGGCAAGAATAAGCCTAGGGAGGACGAAAATGACCTAAATGTTAATCCAATGACACAAATGAACTTATTAGATGCACAAGACTGGTTAAAAACCCTAATTGGACAAGAATAAGCCTAGGGAGGACGAAAATGACCTAATTGATCATCCAATGACACAAACACACCTATTGGATGCACAAGATTGGTTAAAAACCCTAATTGGACAAGAATATGCCTAGGGAGGACGAAAATGACCTAAATATTAATTCAATGACACAAACAAAGTTATTGGATACACAAGATTGGTTAAAAACCCTAATTGGACAAGAATAAGCCTGGGGAGGACGAAAATGACCTAATTGATCATTCAATGACACAAACACACCTATTGGAAGCACAAGATTGGTTAAAAACCCTAATTGGACAAGAATATGCCTAGGGAGGACGAAAATGACCTAACTGTTAATCCAATGACACAAATGAACTTATTGGATGTACAAGATTGGTTAAAAACCCTAATTGGACAAGAATAAGCCTAGGGAGGACGAAAATGACCTAATTGATCATCCAATGACACAAACACACCTATTGGATGCAAAAGATTGGTTAAAAACCCTAATTGGACAAGAATATGCCTATGGAGGACGAAAATAAACTAAATATTAATTCAATGACACAAACAAAGTTATTGGATGCACAAGATTGGTTAAAAACCCTAATTGGACAAGAATAAGCCTAGGGAGGACGAAAATGACCTAATTGATCATCCAATGACACAAACACACCTATTGGAAGCACAAGATTGGTTAAAAACCCTAATTGGACAAGAATATGCCTAGGGAGGACGAAAATGACCTGAATGTTAATCCAATGACACAAATGAACTTATTGGATGCACAAGATTGGTTAAAAACCCTAATTGGACAAGAATAAGCCTAGGGAGGGCGAAAATGACCTAATTGATCATCCAATGACACAAACACACCTATTGGATGCACAATGATTGGTTAAAAACCCTAATTGGACAAGAATATGCCTAGGGAGGACGAAAATGACCTAAATATTAATTCAATGACACAAACAAAGTTATTGGATGCACAAGATTGGTTAAAAACCCTAATTGGACAAGAATATGCCTAGGGAGGACGAAAATGACCTAAATCTTAATTAAATGACACAAAAAAAGTTATTGGATGCACAAGATTGGTTAAAAACCCTAATTGGACAAGAATAAGCCTAGGGAGGACGAAAATGACCTAATTGATCATCCAATGACACAAACACACCTATTGGAAGCACAAGATTGGTTAAAAACCCTAATTGGACAAGAATATGCCTAGGGAGGACGAAAATGACCTAAATGTTAATCCAATGACACAAATGAACTTATCGGATGCACAAGAATGGTTAAAAACCCTAATTGGACAAGAATAAGCCTAGGGAGGGCGAAAATGATCTAATTGATCATCCAATGACACAAACACACCTATTGGATGCACAATGATTGGTTAAAAACCCTAATTGGACAAGAATATGCCTAGGGAGGACGAAAATGACCTAAATATTAATTCAATGACACAAACAAAGTTATTGGATGCACAAGATTGGTTAAAAACCCTAATTGGACAAGAAATAGCCTAGGGAGGACGAAAATGACCTAATTGATCATCCAATGACACAAACACACCTAGTGGATGCACATGATCGGTTAAAAACCCTAATTGTACAAGAAATAGCCTAGGGAGGACGAAAATGACCTAATTGATCATCCAATGACACAAACACACCTATTGTATGCACATGATCGGTTAAAAACCCTAATTGGACAAGAATAAGCCTAGGGAGGACGAAAATGACCTAATTGATCATCCAATGACACAAACACACCTATTGGATGCACAAGATTGGTTAAAAACCCTAATTGGACAAGAATATGCCTAGGGAGGACGAAAATGACCTAAATGTTAATCCAATGACACAACTCAACCTATTGGATGCACAAGATTGGTTAAAAACCCTAATTGGACAAGAATAAGCCTAGGGAGGACGATAAATGACCTAATTGATCATCCAATGACACAAACACACCTATTGGATGCACAAGATTGGTTAAAAACCCTAATTGGACAAGAATAAGCCTAGGGAGGACGAAAATGACCTAATTGATCATCCAATGACACAAACACACCTATTGGATGCACAAGATTGGTTAAAAACCCTAATTGGACAAGAATAAGCCTAGGGAGGCCGAAAATGACCTAATTGATCATCCAATGACACAAACACACCTATTGGATGCACAAGATTGGTTAAAAACCCTAATTGGAGAAGAATAAGCCTAGGGAGGACGAAAATGACCTAATTGATCATCCAATGACACAAACACACCTATTGGATGCACAAGATTGGTTAAAAACCCTAATTGGACAAGAATAAGCCTAGGGAGGACGAAAATGACCTAATTGATCATCCAATGACACAAACACACCAATTGGTTGCACAGATTGGTTAAAAACCCTAATTGGACAAGAATAAGCCTAGGGAGGACGAAAATGACCTAATTGATCATCCAATGACACAAATGAACTTATTGGATGCACAAGATTTGTTAAAAACCCTAATTGGACAAGAATAAGCCTAGGGAGGACGAAAATGACCTAAATGTTCATCCAATGACACAAACACACCTATTGGATGCACAAGATTGCTTAAAAACCCTAATTGGACAAGAATAAGCCTAGGAAGGACGAAAATGACCTAAATGTTCATCCAATGACACAAATGAACTTATTGGATGCACAAGATTGGTTAAAAACCCTAATTGGACAAGAATAAGCCTAGGGAGGACGAAAATGACCTAAATGTTCATCCAATGACACAAATGAACTTATTGGATGCACAAGATTGCTTAAAAACCCTAATTGGACAAGGATAAGCCTAGGGAGGACGAAAATGACCTAAATGTTCATCCAATGACACAAATACACCTATTGGATGCACAAGATTGGTTAGAAACCCTAATTGGACAAGAATAAGCCTAGGGAGGACGAAAATGACCTAAATGTTCATCCAATTACACAAATGAACTTATTGGATGCACAAGATTGCTTAAAAACCCTAATTGGACAAGAATTAGCCTAGGGAGGACGAAAATGACCTAAATGTTCATCCAATGACACAAATACACCTATTGGATGCACAAGATTGGTTAAAAACCCTAATTGGACAAGAATAAGCCTTGGGAGGACGAAAATGACCTAAATGTTCATCCAATGACACAAATGAACTTATTGGATGCACAAGATTGGTTAAAAACCCTAATTGGACAAGAATAAGCCTAGGGAGGACGAAAATGACCTAAATGTTCATCCAATGACACAAACATACCTATTGGATGAACAAGATTGGTTAGAAACCCTAATTGGACAAGAATAAGCCTAGGGAGGACGAAAATGACCTAAATGTTCATCCAATGACACAAACACACCTATTGGATGCACAAGATTGGTTAAAAACCCTAATTGGACAAGAATAAGCATAAGGAGAACGAAAATGACCTAAATGTTCATCCAATGACACAAATGAACTTATTGGATGCACAAGATTGGTTAAAAACCCTAATTTGACAAGAATAAGCCTAGGGAGGACGAAAATAACCTAAATGTTCATCAAATGACTAAACACACCTATTCGATGCACAAGAATGCTTAGAAACCCTAATTGGACAAGAATAAGCCTAGGGAGGACGAAAATGACCTAACTATTCATCCAATGACACAAATGAACTTATTGGATGCACAAGATTGGTTAAAAACCCTAATTGGACAAGAATAAGCCTAGGGAGGACGAAAATGACCTAAATGTTCATCCAATGACACAAACACACCTATTGGATGCACAAGATTGGTTAGAAACCCTAATTGGACAAGAATATGCCTAGGGAGGAAGAAAATGACCTAAATGTTCAACCAATGACACAAATGAACTCATTGGATGCACAAGATTGGTTAAAAACCTTAATTGGAAAAGAATAAGCCTAGGGAGGACGAAAATGACCTAAATGTTCATCCAATGACACAAACACACCTATTGGATGCACAAGATTGGTTAGAAACCCTAATTGGACAAGAATAAGCCTTGGGAGGACGAAAATGACCTAAATGTTCATCCAATGACACAAATGAACTTATTGGATGCACAAGATTGGTTAAAAACCCTAATTGGACAAGAATAAGCCTAGGGAGGACGAAAATAACCTAAATGTTCATCAAATGACTAAACACACCTATTCGATGCACAAGAATGGTTAGAAACCCTAATTGGACAAGAATAAGCCTAGAGAGGACGAAAATGACCTAACTATTCATCCAATGACACAAATGAACTTATTGGATGCACAAGATAGCTTAAAACCCTAATTGGACAAGAATAAGACTAGGGAGGACGAAAATGACCTAAATGTTCATCCAATGACACAAACACACCTATTGGATGCACAAGATTGGTTAGAAACCCTAATTGGACAAGAATAAGCCTTGGGAGGACGAAAATGACATAAATGTTCATCCAATGACACAAATGAACTTATTGGACGCACAAGATTGGTTAAAAACCCTAATTGGACAAGAATAAGCCTAGGGAGGACGAAAATGACCTAAATGTTCATCCAATGACACAAATGAACTTATTGGATGCACAAGATTGGTTAAAAACCCTAATTGGACAAGAATAAGCCTAGGGAGGACGAAAATGACCTAAATGTTCATCCAATGACACAAACACACCTATTGGATGGACAAGATTGGTTAAAAACCCTAATTGGACAAGAATAAGCCTAGGGAGGACGAAAATAAACTAAATGTTCATCCAATGACACAAATGAACTTTTTGGATGCACAAGATTACTTAAAAACCCTAATTAGACAAGAATAAGCCTAGGGAGGACGAAAATGACCTAAATGTTCATCCAATGACACAAATACATCTATTGGATACACAAGATTAGTTAGAAACCCTAATTGGACAAGAATAAACCTAGGGAGGACGAAAATGACCTAAATGTTCATCCAATGACACAAACACACCTATTGGATGCACAAGATTGGTTAAAAACCCTAATTGGACAAGAATAAGCCTAGGGAGGAAGAAAATGACCTAAATGTTCATCTAATGACACAAACACATCTATTGGATGCACAAGATTGGTTAAAAACCATAATTGCACAAAACTAAGCCTAGTGAGGACGAAAATAACCTAAATGTTCATGCAACGACACAAATGAACTTATTGGATGCACAAGATTGCTTAAAACCCTAATTGGACAAGAATAAGACTAGGGAGGACGAAAATGACCTAAATGTTCATCCAATGACACAAACACACCTATTGGATGCACAAGATTGGTTAGAAACCCTAATTGAACAAGAATAAGCCTAGGGAGGACGAAAATAACCTAAATGTTCATCCAATGACACAAATGAACTTATTGGATGCACAAGATTGCTTAAAAACCCTAATTGGACAAGAATAAGCCTAGGGAGGACGAAAATGACCTAAATGTTCATCCAATGACACAAATGAACTTATTTGATGCACAAGATTGCTTAAAAACCCTAATTGGACAAGAATAAGCCTAGGGAGGACGAAAATGACCGAAATGTTCATCAAATGACACAAATTAACTTATTGGATGCACAAGATTGGTTAAAAACCCTAATTGGACAAGAATAAGCCTTCGGAGGACGAAAATGACCGAAATGTTCATCCAATGACACAAATGAACTTATTGGATGCACAAGATTGGTTAAAAACCCTAACTTGACAAGAATAAGCCTAGAGTGGACGAAAATGACCTAAATGTTCATCCAATGAAACAAATGAACTTATTTGATGCACAAGATTGCTTAAAAACCCTAATTGGACAAGAATAAGTCTAGGGAGGACGAAAATGACCTAAATGTTCATCCAATGACACAAATGAACTTATTTGATGCACAAGATTGCTTAAAAACCCTAATTGGACAAGAATAAGCCTAGGGAGGACGAAAATGACCGAAATGTTCATCAAATGACACAAATTAACTTATTGGATGCACAAGATTGGTTAAAAAACCTAATTGGACAAGAATAAGCCTTCGGAGGACGAAAATGACCGAAATGTTCATCCAATGACACAAATGAACTTATTGGATGCACAAGATTGGTTAAAAACCCTAACTGGACAAGAATAAGCCTAGGGTGGACGAAAATGACCTAAATGTTCATCCAATGAAACAAATGAACTTATTTGATGCACAAGATTGCTTAAAAACCCTAATTGGACAAGAATAAGTCTAGGGAGGACGAAAATGACCTAAATGTTCATCCAATGACACAAATGAACTTATTTGATGCACAAGATTGCTTAAAAACCCTATATGTACAAGAATAAGCCTAGGGAGGACGAAAATGACCGAAATGTTCATCAAATGACACAAATTAACTTATTGGATGCACAAGATTGGTTAAAAACCCTAATTGGACAAGAATAAGCCTTCGGAGGACGAAAAAGACCGAAATGTTCATCCAATGACACAAATGAACTTATTGGATGCACAAGATTGGTTAAAAACCCTAACTGGACAAGAATAAGCCTAGGGTGGACGAAAATGACCTAAATGTTCATCCAATGACACAAATGAACTTATTTGATGCACAAGATTGCTTAAAAAACCTAATTGGACAAGAATAAGCCTAGGGAGGACGAAAATGACCTAAATGTTCATCCAATGACACCAATTAACTTATTGGATGCACAAGATTGGTTAAAAACCCTAATTGGACAAGAATAAGCCTACGGAGGACGAAAATGACCGAAATGTTCATCCAATGACACAAATGAACTTATTGGATGCACAAGATTGGTTAAAAACCCTAATTGGACAAGAATAAGCCTAGGGAGGACGAAAATGACCTAAATGTTCATCCAATGACACAAATGAACTTATTGGATGCACAAGATTGGTTAAAAACCCTAATTGGACAAGAATAAGCCTATGGAGAACGAAAATGACCTAAATGTTCATCCAATGACACAAACACACCTATTGGATGCATTAGATTGGTTAAAATCCCTAATTGGACAAGAATAAGTCTAGGGAGGAAGAAAATGACCTAAATGTTCATCCAATGACACAAATGAACTTATTGGATGCACAAGATTGGTTAAAAACCCTAATTGGACAAGAATAAGCCTTGGAAGGACGAAAATGACCTAAATGTTCATCCAATGACACAAATGAACTTATTGGATGCACAAGATTGGTTAAAAACCCTAATTGGACAAGAATAAGCCTTGGGAGGACGAAAATGACCTAAATGTTCTTCCAATGACACAAATGAACTTATTGGATGCACAAGATTGGTTAAAAACCCTAATTGGACAAGAATAAGCCTAGGGAGGACGAAAATGACCTAAATGTTCATTCAATGACACAAATTAACTTATTGGATGCACAAGATTGGTTAAAAACCCTAATTGGACAAGAATAAGCCTTAGGAGGACGAAAATGACCTAAATGTTCATCCAATGACACAAATGAACTTATTGGATGCACAAGATTGGTTAAAAACCGTAATTGGACAACAATAAGCCTAGGGAGGATGAAAATGACCTAAATGTTCATCTAATGACACAAACACTCCTATTGGATGCACAAGATTGGTTAAAAACCCTAATTGCACAAAACTAAGCCTAGGGAGGACGAAAATAACCTAAATGTTCATCCAATGACACAAATGAACTTATTGGATGCACAAGATTGCTTAAAACCCTAATTGGACAAGAATAAGACTAGGGAGGACGAAAATGACCTAAATGTTCATCCAATGACACAAACACACTTATTGGATGCACAAGATTGGTTAGAAACCCTAATTAAACAAGAATAAGCCTAGGGAGGACGAAAATGACCTAAATGTTCATCCAATGACACAAATGAACTTGTTGGATGCACAAGATTGCTTAAAAACCCTAATTGGACAAGAATATGCCTAGGGAGGACGAAAATGACCTAAATGTTCATCCAATGACACAAATGAACTTATTGGATGCACAAGATTGGTTAAAAGCCCTAATTGGACAAGAATAAGCCTTGGGAGGACGAAAATGACCTAAATGTTCATCCAATGACACAAATGAACTTATTGGATGCACAAGATTGGTAAAAAACCCTAACTGGACAAGAATAAGCCTAGGGTGGACGAAAATGACCTAAATGTTCATCCAATGACACAAATGAACTTATTTGATGCACAAGATTGCTTAAAAACCCTAATTGGACAAGAATAAGCCTAGGGAGGACGAAAATGACCTAAATGTTCATCCAATGACACAAATTAACTTATTGGATGCACAAGATTGGTTAAAAACCCTAATTGGACAAGAATAAGCCTTGGGAGAAGGAAATTGACCTAAATGTTCATCCAATGACACAAATGAACTTATTGGATGCACAAGATTGGTTAAAAACCCCAATTGGACAAGAATAAGCCTAGGGTGGACGAAAATGACCTAAATGTTCATCCAATGACACAAATGAACTTATTGGATGCACAAGATTGGTTAAAAACCCTAAATGGACAAGAATAAGCCTATAGAAAACGAAAATGACCTAAATGTTCATCCAATGACACAAACACACCTTTTGGATGCACAAGATTGGTTAAAATCCCTAATTGGACAAGAATAAGCCTAGGGAGGACGAAAATGACCTAAATGTTCATCCAATGACACAAAT
>JBBPBR010000643.1:72590-89442 GCA_037974775.1 Cicer pinnatifidum | reverse complement strand
AAAACCCTAATTGGACAAGAATAAGCCTTGGGAGGACGAAAATGACCTAAATGTTCATCCAATGACACAAATGAACTTATTGGATGCACAAGATTGGTTAAAAACCCTAATTGGACAAGAATAAGCCTTGGGAGGACGGAAATGACCTAAATGTTCAACCAATGACACAAATGAACTTATTGGATGCATAAGATTACTTAAAACCATAATTGGACAAGAATAAGACTTGGGAGGACGAAAATGACCTAAATGTTCATCCAATGACACAAACACACCTATTGGATGCACAAGATTGGTTAGAAACCCTAATTGACCAAGAATAAGCCTAGGGAGGACGAAAATGACTTAAATCTTAATCCAATGACACAAATGAACTTATTGGACGCACAATATTGCTTAAAACCCTAATTGGACAAGAATAAGACTAGGGAGGACGAAAATGACCTAAATGTTCATTTAATGACACAAACACACCTATTGGATGCACAAGATTGGTTAAAAACCCTAATTGGACAACAATAAGCCTAGGGAGGATGAAAATGACCTAAATGTTCATCTAATGACACAAACACACCTATTGGATGCACAAGATTGCATAAAACCCTAATTGGACAAGAATAAGACTAAAGAGGACGAAAATAACCTAAATGTTCGTCCAATGACACAAACACACCTATTGGATGCACAAGATTGGTTAGAAACCCTAATTGAACAAGAATAAGCCTAGGGAGGACGAAAATGACTTAAATCTTAATCCAATGACACAAATGAACTTATTGGACGCACAATATTGCTTAAAACCCTAATTGGACAAGAATAAGACTAGGGAGGACGAAAATGACCTAAATGTTCATTTAATGACACAAACACACCTATTGGATGCACAAGATTGGTTAAAAACCCTAATTGGACAAGAATAAGCCTAAGGAGGACGAAAATGACCTAAATGTTCATCCAATGACACAAATGAACTTATTGGATGCACAAGATTGGTTAAAAACCCTAATTGGACAAGAATAAGCCTACGGAGGACGAAAATGACCTAAATGTTCATCCAATGACACAAACACACCTATTGGATGCACAAGATTGGTTAAAAGCCCTAACTGGACAAGAATAAGCCTAGGGAGGACGAAAATGACTTAAATCTTAATCCAATGACACAAATGAACTTATTAGAAGCACAAGATTGCTTAAAAACCCTATTTAGACAAGAATAAGCCTAGGGATGACGAAAATGACCTAAATGTTCATCCAATGACACAAATGAACTTATTGGATGCACAAGATTGGTTAAAAACCCTAATTGGACAAGAATAAGCCTTGGGAGGACGAAAATGACCTAAATGTTCATCCAATGACACAAATGAACTTATTGGATGCACAAGATTGGTTAAAAACCTTAATTGGACAAGAATAAGCCTAGGGTGGACGAAAATGACCTTAATGTTCATCCAATGACACAAATGAACTTATTTGATGCATAAGATTGCTTAAAAACCCTAATTGGACAAGAATAAGCCTTGGGAGGACGAAAATGACCTAAATGTTCATCCAATGACACAAATTAACTTATTGGATGCACAAGATTGGTTAAAAACCCTAATTGGACAAGAATAAGCCTTGGGAGGACGAAAATGACCTAAATGTTCATCCAATGACACAAATGAACTTATTGGATGCACAAGATTGGTTAAAAACCCTAATTGGACAAGAATAAACCTTGGGAGGACGAAAATGACCTAAATGTTCATCCAATGACACAAATGAACTTATTGGATGCACAAGATTGGTTAAAAACCCTAATTGGACAAGAATAAGCCTTGGGAGGACGAAAATGACCTAAATGTTCATCCAATGACACAAATGAACTTATTGGATGCACAAGATTGCTTATAACCATAATTGGACAAGAATAAGACTAGGGAGGACGAAAATGACCTAAATGTTCATCCAATGACACAAACACACCTATTGGATGCACAAGATTGGTTAGAAACCCTAATTGAACAAGAATAAGCCTAGGGAGGACGAAAATGACTTAAATGTTCATCCAATGAAACAAATGAACTTATAGGATTCACAGGATTGCTTAAAAACCCTAATTGGACAAGAATAAGCCTTTGGAGGACGAAAATGACCTAAATGTTCATCCAATGACACAAATGAACTTATTGGATGCACAAGATTGGTTAAAAACCCTAATTGGACAAGAATAAGCCTAGGGTGGACGAAAATGACCTAAATGTTCATCCAATGACACAAACACACCTATTGGCTGCACAAGATTCGTTAGAAACCCTAATTGGACCAGAAAAAGCCTATGGTGGACGAAAATGACCTAAATGTTCATCCAATGACACAAACACACCTATTGGATGCACAAGATTGGTTAAAAACCCTAATTGGACAAGAATAAGCCTAGGGAGGACGAAAATGACCTAAATGTTCATCCAATGACACAAACACACCTATTGGATGCTCAAGATTGGTTAGAAACCCTAATTGGACAAGAATAAGCCTAGGGAGGACGAAAATGACCTAAATGTTCATCCAATGACACAAATGAACTTATTGGATGCACAAGATTGGTTAGAAACCCTAATTGGACAATAATAAGCCTAGAGAGGACGAAAATAACCTAAATGTTCATCCAATGACACAAATGAACTTATTGGATGCACAAGATTGCTTATAAACCCTAATTGGACAAGAATAAGCCTAGGGAGGACGAAAATGACCTAAATGTTCATCCAATGACAGAAATACATCTATTGGATGCACAAGATTGGTTAGAAACCCTAATTGGACAAGAATAAGACTAGGGAGGACGAAAATGACCTAAATGTTCATCCAATGACACAAACACACCTATTGGATGCACAAGATTGGTTAAAAACCCTAATTGGACAACAATAAGCCTAGGGAGGATGAAAATGACCTAAATGTTCATCTAATGACACAAACACATCTATTGGATGCACAAGATTGGTTAAAAACCCTAATTGCACAAAACTAAGCCTAGTGAGGACGAAAATAACCTAAATGTTCATCCAACGACACAAATGAACTTATTGGATGCACAAGATTGCTTAAAACCCTAATTGGACAAGAATAAAAATAGGGAGGACGAAAATGACCTAAATGTTCATCCAATGACACAAACACACCTATTGGATGCACAAGATTGGCTAGAAACCCTAATTGAACAAGAATAAGCCTAGGGAGGACGAAAATGACCTAAATGTTCATCCAATGACACAAATGAACTTATTGGATGCACAAGATTGCTTAAAAACCCTAATTGGACAAGAATAAGCCTAGGGAGGACGAAAATGACCTAAATGTTCATCCAATGACACAAATGAACTTATTGGATGCACAAGATTGCTTAAAAACCCTAATTGGACAAGAATAAGCCTAGGGAGGACGAAAATGACCTAAATGTTCATCCAATGACACAAATACACCTATTGGATGCACAAGATTGGTTAGAAACCCTAATTGGACAAGAATAAGACAAGGGAGGACGAAAATGACCTAAATGTTCATCCAATGACACAAACACACTTATTGGATGCACAAGATTGGTTAAAAACCATAATTGGACAAGAATAAGCCTAGGGAGGACGAAAATGACCTAAATGTTCATCCAATGACACAAATGAACTTATTGGATGCACAAGATTGCTTAAAAACCCTAATTGGACAAGAATAAGCCTAGGGAGGACGAAAATGACCTAAATGTTCATCCAATGACACAAATGAACTTATTGGATGCACAAGATTGCTTAAAAACCCTAATTGGACAAGAATAAGCCTAGGGAGGACGAAAATGACCTAAATGTTCATCCAATGACACAAATGAGCTTATTGGATGCACAAGATTGGTTAAAAACCCTAATTGGACAAGAATAAGCCTAGGGAGGACGAAAATGATCTAAATGTTCATCCAATGACACAAACACACCTATTGGATGCACAAGATTGGTTAAAAACACTAATTGGACAAGAATAAGCCTAGGGATGACGAAAATGACCTAAATGTTCATCCAATGACACAAATGAACTTATTGGATGCACAAGATTGGTTAGAAACCCTAATTGGACAAGAAAAATTCTAGGGAGGACGAAAATGACCTAAATGTACATCCAATGACACAAATGAACTTATTGGATGCACAAGATTGGTTAAAAACCTTAATTGGACAAGAATAAGCCTAGGGAGGACGAAAATGACCTAAATGTTCATCCAATGACACAAATGAACTTATTGGATGCACAAGATTGCTTAAAAACCCTAATTGGACAAGAATAAGCCTAGGGAGGACGAAAATGACCTAAATGTTCATCCAATGACACAAATACACCTATTGGATGCACAAGATTGGTTAAAATCCCTAATTGGACAAGAATATGCCTAGGGAGGACGAAAATGACCTAAATGTTCATCCAATGACACAAATACACCTATTGGATGCACAAGATTGGTTAAAAAACCTAATTAGACAAAAATAAGCCTAGGGAGGACGAAAATGACCTAAATGTTCATCCAATGACACAAATGAACTTATTGGATGCACAAGATTGGTTAAAAACCCTAATTGGACAAGAATAAGCCTAGGGAGGACGAAAATGACCTAAATGTTCATCCAATGACACAAACACACCTATTGGATGCACAAGATTGGTTAAAAACCGTAACTGGACAAGAATAAGCCTAGGGAGGACGAAAATGACTTAAATCTTAATCCAATGACACAATTGAACTTATTGGATGCACAAGATTGCTTTAAACCCTAATTGGACAAGAATAATCCTTTGGAGGACGAAAATGACCTAAATGTTCATCAAATGACACAAACACACCTATTGGATGCACAAGATTGGCTTAAATCCCTAATTGGACAAGAATAAGACTAGGGAGGACGAAAATGACCTAAATGTTCATCCAATGACACAAACACACCTATTGGATGCACAAGATTGGTTAAAAACCCTAATTGGACAACAATAAGCCTAGGGAGGATGAAAATGACCTAAATGTTCATCTAATGACACAAACAAACCTATTGGATGCACAAGATTGGTTAAAAACCCTAATTGCACAAAACTAAGCCTAGGGAGGACGAAAATAACCTAAATGTTCATCCAATGACACAAATGAACTTATTGGATGCACAAGATTGCTTAAAACCCTAATTGGACAAGAATAAGACTAGGGAGGACGAAAATGACCTAAATGTTCATCCAATGACACAAACACACCTATTGGATGCACAAGATTGGTTAGAAACCGTAATTGAACAAGAATAAGCCTAGGGAGGACGAAAATGACCTAAATGTTCATCCAATGACACAAATGAACTTATTGGATGCACAAGATTGCTTAAAAACCCTAATTGGACAAGAATAAGCCTAGGGAGGACGAAAATGACCTAAATGTTCATCCAATGACACAAATGAACTTATTGGATGCACAAGATTGGTTAAAAGCCCTAATTGGACAAGAATAAGCATTGGGAGGACGAAAATGACCTAAATGTTCATCCAATGACACAAATGAACTTATTGGATGCACAAGATTGGTTAAAAAACCTAACTGGACAAGAATAAGCCTAGGGTGGACGAAAATGACCTAAAAGTTCATCCAATGACACAAATGAACTTATTTGATGCACAAGATTGGTTAAAAACCCTAATTGGACAAGAATAAGCCTTGGGAGGACGAAAAATACCTAAATGTTCATCCAATGAAACAAATGAACTTATTGGACGCACAAGATTGGTTAAAAACCTTAATTGGACAAGAATAAGCCTAGGGTGGACGAAAATGACCTAAATGTTCATCCAATGACACAAATGAACTTATTGGATGCACAAGATTGGTTAAAAACCCTAATTGGACAAGAATAAGCCTATAGAGAACGAAAATGACTTAAATGTTCATCCAATGACACAAACACACATATTGGATGCACAAGATTGGTTAAAATCCGTAATTGGACAAGAATAAGCCTAGGGAGGACGAAAATGACCTAAATGTTCATCCAATGACACAAATGAACTTATTGGATGCACAAGATTGGTTAAAAACCCTAATTGGACAAGAATAAGCCTTGGGAGGACGAAAATGACCTAAATGTTCATCCAATGACACAAATGAACTTATTGGATGCACAAGATTGGTTAAAAACCCTAATTGGACAAGAATAAGCCTTGGGAGGACGAAAATGACCTAAATGTTCATCCAATGACACAAATGAACTTATTGGATGCACAAGATTGCTTAAAACCATAATTTGACAAGAATAAGACTTGGGAGGACGAAAATGACCTAAATGTTCATCCAATGACACAAACACACCTATTGGATGCACAAGATTGGTTAGAAACACTAATTGAACAAGAATAAGCCTACGGAGGACGAAAATGACTTAAATCTTAATCCAATGACACAAATGAACTTATTGGACGCACAAGATTGCTTAAAACCCTAATTGGACAAGAATAAGACTAGGGAGGAGGAAAATGACCTAAATGTTCATTTAATGACACAAACACACCTATTGGATGCACAAGATTGGTTAAAAACCCTAATTGGACAACAATAAGCCTAGGGAGGATGAAAATGACCTAAATGTTCATCTAATGACACAAACACACCTATTGGATGCACAAGATTGGTTAAAAACCCTAATTGCACAAAACTAAGCCTATGGAGGACGAAAATAACCTAAATGTTCATCCAATGACACAAATGAACTTATTGGATGCACAAGATTGCATAAAACCCTAATTGGACAAGAATAAGACTAGGGAGGACGAAAATGACCTAAATGTTCATCCAATGACACAAACACACCTATTGGATGCACAAGATTGGTTAGAAACCCTAATTGAACAAGAATAAGCCTAGGGAGGACGAAAATGACCTAAATGTTCATCCAATGACACAAATGAACTTATTGGATGCACAAGATTGTTTAAAAACCCTAATTGGATAAGAATAAGCCTAGGGAGGACGAAAATGACCTAACTGTTCATCCAATGACACAAATGAACTTATTGGATGCACAAGATTGGTTAAAAACCCTAAATGGACAAGAACAAGCCTTGGGAGGACGAAAATGACCTAAATGTACATCCAATGACACAAATGAACTTATTGGATGCACAAGATTGGTTAAAAACCCTAATTGGACAAGAATAAGCCTTGGGAGGACGAAAATGACCTAAATGTTCATCCAATGACACAAATGAACTTATTGGATGCACAAGATTGCTTAAAACCATAATTGGACAAGAATAAGACTTGGGAGGACGAAAATGACCTAAATGTTCATCCAATGACACAAACACACCTATTGGATGCACAAGATTGGTTAGAAACCTTAATTGAACAAGAATAAGCCTAGGGAGGACGAAAATGACTTAAATCTTAACCCAATGACACAAATGAACTAATTGGACGCACAAGACTGCTTAAAACCCTAATTGGACAAGAATAAGACTAGGGAGGACGAAAATGACCTAAATGTTCATCCAATGACACAAACACACCTATTGGATGCACAAGATTGGTTAGAAACCCTAATTGAACAAGAATAAGCCTAGGGAGGACGAAAATGACCTAAATGTTCATCCAATGACACAAATGAACTTGTTGGATGCACAAGATTGCTTAAAAACCCTAATTGGACAAGAATAAGCCTAGGGAGGACGAAAATGACCTAAATGTTCATCCAATAACAGAAATGAACTTATTGGATGCACAAGATTGGTTAAAAGCCCTAATTGGACAAGAATAAGCCTTGGGAGGACGAAAATGACCTAAATGTTCATCCAATGACACAAATGAACTTATTGGATGCACAAGATTGGTTAAAAACCCTAACTGGACAAGAATAAGCCTAGGGTGGACGAAAATGACCTAAATGTTCATCCAATGACACAAATGAACTTATTGGATGCACAAGATTGCTTAAAACCATAATTGGACAAGAATAAGACTAGGGAGGACGAAAATGACCTAAATGTTCATCCAATGACACAAACACACCTATTGGATGCACAAGATTGGTTAGAAACCCTAATTGAACAAGAATAAGCTTAGGGAGGACGAAAATGACTTAAATCTTAATCCAATGACACAAATGAACTTATTGGACGCACAAGACTGCTTAAAACCCTAATTGGACAAGAATAAGACTAGGGAGGACGAAAATGACCTAAATGTTCATCCAATGACACAAACACCACCTATTGGATGCACAAGATTGGTTAAAAACCCTAATTGGACAAGAATAAGTCTAGGGAGGACGAAAATGACCTAAATGTTCATCCAATGACACAAACACACCTATTGGATGCACAAGATTGGTTAGAAACCCTAATTGAACAAGAATAAGCCTAGGGAGGACGAAAATGACCTAAATGTTCATCCAATGACACAAATGAACTTGTTGGATGCACAAGATTGCTTAAAAACCCTAATTGGACAAGAATAAGCCTTCGGAGGACGAAAATGACCGATATGTTCATCCAATGACACAAATGAACTTATTGGATGCACAAGATTGGTTAGAAACCCTAATTGAACAAGAATAAGCCTAGGGAGGACGAAAATGACCTAAATGTTCATCCAATGACACAAATGAACTTGTTGGATGCACAAGATTGCTTAAAAACCCTAATTGGACAAGAATAAGCCTAGGGAGGACGAAAATGACCTAAATGTTCATCCAATGACACAAATGAACTTATTGGATGCACAGGATTGGTTAAAAACCCTAATTGGACAAGAATAAGCATAGGGAGGACGAAAATGACCTAAATGTTCATCCAATGACACAAATGAACTTATTGGATGCACAAGATTGGTTAAAAACCCTAATTGGACAAGAATAAGCTTAGGGAGGACGAAAATGACCTAAATGTTCAACCAATGACACAAATGAACTTATTGGATGCACTAGGATGGTTAAAAACCCTAATTGAACAAGAATAAGCCTAGGGAGGACGAAAATGACCTAAATGTTCGTCCAATGACACAAACACACCAATTGGATGCACAAGATTGCATAAAAACCCTAATTGGACAAGAATAAGCCTAGGGAGGACGAAAATGACCTAATTGATCATCCAATGACACAAACACACCTATTGGATGCACAAGATTGGTTAAAAACCCTAATTGGACAAGAATATGCCTAGGGAGGACGAAAATGACCTAATTGATCATCCAATGACACAAACACACCTATTGGACGCACAAGATTGGTTAGAAACCCTAATTGGACAAGAATATGCCTAGGGAGGACGAAAATGATCTAAATATTAATTCAGTGACACAAACAAACTCATTGGATGCACAAGATTGGTTAAAAACCCTAATTGGACATTAATAAGCCTAGGGAGGACGAGAATGACCTAATTGATCATCCAATGACACAAATACACCTATTGGAAGCACAAGATTGGTTAAAAACCCTAATTGGACAAGAATAAGCCTAGGGAGGACGAAAATGACCTAATTGATCATCCAATGACACAAACACACCTATTGGATGCACAAGATTGGTTAAAAACCCTAATTGGACAAGAATATGCCTAGGGAGGACGAAAATGACCTAATTGATCATCCAGTGAAACAAACACACCTATTGGATGCACAAGATTGGTTAAGAACCCTAATTGGACAAGAATATGCCTAGGGAGGACGAAAATGATCTAAATATTAATTCAGTGACACAAACAAACTCATTGGATGCACAAAATTGGTTAAAAACCCTAATTGGACATTAATAAGCCTAGGGAGGACGAGAATGACCTAATTGATCATCCAATGACACAAATACACCTATTGGAAGCACAAGATTGGTTAAAAACCCTAATTGGACAAGAATAAGCCTAGGGAGGACGAAAATGACCTAATTGATCATCCAATGACACAAACACACCTATTGGATGCACAAGATTGGTTAAAAACCCTAATTGGACAAGAATATGCCTAGGGAGGACGAAAATGACCTAAATATTAATTCAATGACACAACCAAAGTTATAGGATGCACAAGATTGGTTAAAAACCCTAATTTGACAAGAATAAGTCTAGGGAGGACGAAAATGACCTAATTGATCATCCAATGACACAAACACACCTATTGGATGCACAAGATTGGTTAAAAACCCTAATTAGACAAGAATAAGCCTAGGGAGGACGAAAATGACCTAATTGATCATCCAATGACACAAACACACCTATTGGATGCACAAGATTGATTAAAAACCCTAATTTGACAAGAATAAGTCTAGGTAGGATGAAAATGACCTAATTGATCATCCAATGACACAAACACTCCTATTGGATGCACAAGATTGGTTAAAAACCCTAATTGGACAAGAATAAGCCTAGGGAGGACGAAAATGACCTAATTGATCATCCAATGACACAAACACACCTATTGGAAGCACAAGATTGGTTAAAAACCCTAGTTGGACAAGAATATGGCTAGGGAGGACGAAAATGACCTAATTGATCATCCAATGACACAAATGAACTTATTGGATGCACAAGATTGGTTAAAAACCCTAATTGGACAAGAATAAGCATAGAAAGGACGAAAATGACCTAATTTATCATCCAATGACACAAACACACCTATTGGATGCACAAGATTGGTTAAAAACCCTAATTGGATAAGAATATGCCTAGGGAGGACGAAAATGACCTAATTGATCATCCAATGACACAAACACACCTATTGGATGCACAAGATTGGTTAAAACCCTATTTGGACAAGAATATGCCTAGGGAGGACGAAAATGACCTAAATATTAATTCAATGACACAAACAAAGTTATTGGATGCACAAGATTGGTTAAAAACCCTAATTGGACAAGAATAAGCCTAGGGAGGACGAAAATGACCTAATTGATCATCCAATGACACAAACACACCTATTGGATGCACAAGATTGGTTAAAAACCCTAATTGGACAAGAATATGCCTAGGGAGGACGAAAATGACCTAATTGATCATCCAATGACACAAACACACCTATTGGATGCACAAGATTGGTTAAAAACCCAAATTGGACAAGAATATGCCTAGGGAGCACGAATATGACCTAAATGTTAATCCAATAACACAAATGAACATATTGGATGCATAAGATTGGTTAAAAACCCTAATTGGACAAGAATAAGCCTAGGGAGAACGAAAATGACCTAATTGATCATCCAATGACACAAACACACCTATTGGATGCACAAGATTGGTTAAAAACCCTAATTGGACAAGAATATGCCAAGGGAGGACGAAAATGACCTAAATATTAATTCAATGACATAAAGAAACTTATTGGATGCACAAGATTGGTTAAAAACCCTAATTGGACCAGAATAAGCCTAGGGAGGACGAAAATGACCTAATTGATCATCCAATGACACAAACACACCTATTGGATGCACAAGATTGGTTAAAAACCCTAATTGGACAAGAATATGCCTAGGGAGGACGAAAATGACCTAAATATTAATTCAATGACATAAACAAACTTGTTGGATGCACAAGATTGGTTAAAAACCCTAATTGGACAAGAATAAGCCTAGGGAGGACGAAAACGACCAAATTGATCATCCATTGCCACAAACACACCTATTGGATGCACAAGATTGGTTAAAAACCCTAATTGGACAAGAATATGCCTAGGGAGGACGAAAATGACCTAATTGATCATCCAATGACACAAACACACCTATTGGATGCACAAGATTGGTTAAAAACCCTAATTGGACAAGAATATGCCTAGGGAGGACGAAAATGACCTAAATATTAATTCAATGACACAAACAAACTTATCGGATGCACAACATTGGTTAAAAACCCTAATTGGACAAGAATAAGCTTTGGGAGGACGAAAATGACCTAATTGATCATCCAATGACACAAACACACCTATTAGATGCACAAGATTGGTTAAAAACCCTAATTGGACAAGAATAAGCCTAGGGAGGACGAAAATGACCTAATTGATCATCCAATGACACAAACACACCTATTGGATGCACAAGATTGGTTAAAAACCCTAATTGGACAAGAATATGCCTAGGGAGGACGAAAATGACCTAAATATTAATTCAATGACATAAACAAAGTTATTGGATGCACAAGATTGGTTAAAAACCCTAATTGGACAAGAATAAGCCTAGGGAGGACGTAAATGACCTAATTGATCATCCAATGACACAAACACACCTATTGGATGCACAAGATTGGTTAAAAACCCTAATTGGACAAGAATATGCCTAGGGAGGACGAAAATGACCTAAATATTAATTCAATGACACAAACAAACTTATCGGATGCACAAGATTGGTTAAAAACCCTAATTGGACAAGAATAGGCCTATAGAGGGCGAAAATGACCTAATTGATCATCCAAAGACACAAACACACCTATTGGATGCACAAGATTGGTTAAAAACCCTAATTGGACAAGAATAAGCCTTGGGAGGACGAAAATGACCTAATTGATCATCCAATGACACAAACACACCTATTGGATGCACAAGATTGGTTAAAAACCCTAATTGGATAAGAATATGCCTAGGGAGGACGAAAATGACCTAATTGATCATCCAATGACACAAACACACCTATTGGATGCACAAGATTGGTTAAAAAGCTTAATTGGACAAGAATAAGCCTAGGGAGGACGAAAATGACCTAATTGATCATCCAATGACACAAACACACCTATTGGATGCACAAGATTGGTTAAAAACCCTAATTGGACAAGAATATGCCTAGGGAGGACGAAAATGACCTAATTGATCATCCAATGACACAAACACACCTATTGGAAGCACGAGATTGGTTAAAAAACTAATCGGACAAGAATAAGCCTAGGGAGGACGAAAATGACCTAATTGATCATCCAATGACACAAACACACCTATTGGATGCACAAGATTGGTTAAAAACCCTAATTGGACAAGAATATGCCTAGGGAGGACGAAAATGACCTAATTGATCATCCAATGACACAAACACACCTATTGGATGCACAAGATTGGTTAAAAAGCCTAATTGGACAAGAATAAGCCTAGGGAGGACGAAGATGACCTAATTGATCATCCAATGACACAAACACACCTATTGGATGCACAAGATTGGTTAAAAACCCTAATTGGACAAGAATAAGCCTAGGGAGGACGAAAATGACCTAAATGTTCATCCAATGACACAAATACACCTATTGGATGCACAAGATTGGTTAAAAACCCTAATTGGACAAGAGTAAGCCTAGGGAGGACGAAAATGACCTAAATGTTCATCCAATAACACAAATGAACTTATTGGATGCACAAGATTGGTTAAAAACCCTAGTTAGACAAGAATAAGCCTAGGGAGGACGAAAATGACCTAAATGTCCATCCAATGACACAAATACACCTATTGGATGCACAAGATTGGTTAGAAACCCTAATTGGACAAGAATAAGCCTAGGGAGGACGAAAATGACCTAAATGTTCATCCAATGACACAAACACACCTATTGGATGCACAAGATTGGTTAAAAACCCTAATTGGACAAGAATAAGCCTAGGGAGGACGAAAATGACCTAAATGTTCACCCAATGACACAAATGAACTTTTTGGATGCACAAGATTGGTTAAAAACCCTAATTGGACAAGAACAAGCCTAGGGAGCACGAAAATGACCTAAATGTTCATCCAATGACACAAACACACCTATTGGATGCCCAAGATTGGTTAAAAACTCTAATTGGACAAGAATAAGCATAGGGAGTTCGAAAATGACCTAAATGTTCATCCAATGACACAAACACACCTATTGGATGCACAAGATTGGTTAGAAACCCTAATTGGACAAGAATAAGCCTAGGGAGGACGAAAATGACCTAAATGTTCATCCAATGACACAAACACACCTATTGGATGCACAAGATTGGTTAAAAACCCTAACTGGGCAAGAATAAGCCTATGGAGGACGAAAATGACTTAAATCTTAATCCAATGACACAAATGGACTTATTGGATGCACAAGATTGCTTAAAACCCTAATTGGATAAGAATAAGCCTTAAGAGGACGAAAATGACCTAAATGTTCATCAAATGACACAAACACACCTATTGGATGCACAAGATTGGCTTAAAACCCTAATTGGACAAGAATAAGACTAGGGAGGACGAAAATGACCTAAATGTTCATCCAATGACACAAACACACCTATTGGATGCACAAGAATTGTTAAAAACCCTAATTGGACAACAATAAGCCTAGGGAGGATGACAATGTCCTGAATGTTCATCTAATGACACAAACACACCTATTGGTTGCACAAGATTGGTTAAAAACCCTAATTGGACAAGAATAAGCCTAGGGAGGACGAAAATGACCTAAATGTTCATCCAATGACACAAATGAACTTATTGGATGCACAAGATTGGTTAAAAACCCTAATTGGACAAGAATAAGCCTTGGGAGGACGAAAATGACCTAAATGTTCATCCAATGACACAAATGAACCTATTGGATGCACAAGATTGGTTAAAAACCCTAATTGGACAAGAATAAGCCTAGGGTGGACGAAAATGACCTAAATGTTTATCCAATGACACAAATGAACTTATTGGATGCACAAGATTGGTTAAAAACCCTAATTGGACAACAATAAGCCTAGGGAGGATGAAAATGTCCTAAATGTTCATCTAATGACACAAACACACCTATTGGATGCACAAGATTGGTTAAAAACCCTAATTGGACAACAATAAGCCTAGGGAGGATGAAAATGACCTAAATGTTCATCTAATGACACAAACACACCTATTGGATGCACAAGATTGGTTAAAAACCCTAATTGCACAAAAATAAGCCTAGGGAGGACGAAAATGACCTATATGTTCATCCAATGAAACAAATGAACTTATTGGATTCACAAGATTGCTTAAAAACCCTAATTGGACAAGAATAAGCCTAGGGAGGACGAAAATGACCTAAATGTTCATCCAATGACACAAATGAACTTATTGGATGCACAAGATTGGTTAAAAACCCTAATTGGACAAGAATAAGCCTTGGGAGGACGAAAATGACCTAAATGTTCATCCAATGACACAAATGAACTTATTGGAGGCACAAGATTGGTTAAAAACCCTAATTGGACAAGAATAAGCATAGGGTGGACGAAAATGACCTAAATGTTTATCCAATGACACAAATGAACTTATTGGATGCACAAGATTGGTTAAAAACCCTAATTGCACAAGAATAAGCCTAGGGAGGACGAAAATGACCTAAATGTTCATCCAATGACACAAATGAACTTATTGGATGCACAAGATTGCTTAAAAACCCTAATTGGATAAGAATAAGCCTAGGGAGGACGAAAATGACCTAAATGTTCATCCAATGACACAAATGAACTTATTGGATGCACAAGATTGGTTAAAAACCCTAATTGGACAAGAATAAGCCTTGGGAGGACGAAAATGACCTAAATGTTCATCCAATGACACAAATGAACTTATTGGATGCACAAGATTGGTTAAAAACCCTAATTGGACAAGAATAAGACTTGGGAGGACGAAAATGACCTAAATGTTCATCCAATGATACAAATGAACTTATTGGATGCACAAGATTGCTTAAAACCATAATTGGACAAGAATAAGACTAGGGAGGACGAAAATGACCTAAATGTTCATCCAATGACACAAACACACCTATTGGATGCACAAGATTGGTTAGAAACCCTAATTGAACAAGAATAAGCCTAGGGAGGACGAAAATGACTTAAATCTTAATCCAATGACACAAATGAACTTATTGGACGCACAAGATTGCTTAAAACCCTAATTGGACAAGAATAAGCTAGGGAGGACGAAAATGACCTAAATGTTCATCCAATGACACAAACACACCTATTGGATGCACAAGATTGGTTAAAAACCCTAATTGGACAACAATAAGCCTAGGGAGGATGAAAATGACCTAAATGTTCATCTAATGACACAAACACTCCTATTGGATGCACAAGATTGGTTAAAAACCCTAATTGCACAAAACTAAGCCTAGGGAGGACGAAAATAACCTAAATGTTCATCCAATGACACAAATGAACTTATTGGATGCACAAGATTGGTTAAAAGCCTTAATTGGACAAGAATAAGCCTTGGGAGGACGAAAATGACCTAAATGTTCATCCATTGACACAAATGAACTTATTGGATGCACAAGATTGGTTAAAAACCCTAACTGGACAAGAATAAGCCTAGGGTGGACGAAAATGACCTAAATGTTCATCCAATGACACAAATGAACTTATTTGATGCACAAGATTGCTTAAAAACCCTAATTGGACAAGAATAAGCCTAGGGAGGACGAAAATGACCTAAATGTTCATCCAATGACACAAATTAACTTATTGGATGCACAAGATTGGTTAAAAACCCTAATTGGACAAGAATAAGCCTTGGGAGAAGGAAATTGACCTAAATGTTCATCCAATGACACAAATGAACTTATTGGATGCACAAGATTGGTTAAAAACCCCAATTGGACAAGAATAAGCCTAGGGTGGACGAAAATGACCTAAATGTTCATCCAATGACACAAATGAACTTATTGGATGCACAAGATTGGTTAAAAACCCTAAATGGACAAGAATAAGCCTATAGAAAACGAAAATGACCTAAATGTTCATCCAATGACACAAACACACCTTTTGGATGCACAAGATTGGTTAAAATCCCTAATTGGACAAGAATAAGCCTAGGGAGGACGAAAATGACCTAAATGTTCATCCAATGACACAAAT
>JBBPBR010000643.1:20124-72434 GCA_037974775.1 Cicer pinnatifidum | reverse complement strand
AAAACCCTAATTGGACAAGAATAAGCCTTGGGAGGACGAAAATGACCTAAATGTTCATCCAATGACACAAATGAACTTATTGGATGCACAAGATTGGTTAAAAACCCTAATTGGACAAGAATAAGCCTTGGGAGGACGGAAATGACCTAAATGTTCAACCAATGACACAAATGAACTTATTGGATGCATAAGATTACTTAAAACCATAATTGGACAAGAATAAGACTTGGGAGGACGAAAATGACCTAAATGTTCATCCAATGACACAAACACACCTATTGGATGCACAAGATTGGTTAGAAACCCTAATTGACCAAGAATAAGCCTAGGGAGGACGAAAATGACTTAAATCTTAATCCAATGACACAAATGAACTTATTGGACGCACAATATTGCTTAAAACCCTAATTGGACAAGAATAAGACTAGGGAGGACGAAAATGACCTAAATGTTCATTTAATGACACAAACACACCTATTGGATGCACAAGATTGGTTAAAAACCCTAATTGGACAACAATAAGCCTAGGGAGGATGAAAATGACCTAAATGTTCATCTAATGACACAAACACACCTATTGGATGCACAAGATTGCATAAAACCCTAATTGGACAAGAATAAGACTAAAGAGGACGAAAATAACCTAAATGTTCGTCCAATGACACAAACACACCTATTGGATGCACAAGATTGGTTAGAAACCCTAATTGAACAAGAATAAGCCTAGGGAGGACGAAAATGACCTAAATGTTCATTCAATGACACAAATGAACTTATTGGATGCACAAGATTGCTTAAAAACCCTAATTGGATAAGAATAAGCCTAGGGAGGACGAAAATGACCTAAATGTTCATCCAATGACACAAATGAACTTATTGGATGCACAAGATTGGTTAAAAACCCTAATTGGACAAGAATAAGACTTGGGAGGACGAAAATGACCTAAATGTTCATCCAACGACACAAATCAACTTATTGGATGCACAAGATTGGTTAAAAACCCTAATTGGACAAGAATAAACCATGGGAGGACGAAAATGACCTAAATGTTCATCCAATGACACAAATTAACTTATTGGATGCACAAGATTGGTTAAAAACCTTAATTGGACAAGAATAAGCCTAGGGTGGACGAAAAAGACCTAAATGTTCATCCAATGACACAAATGAACTTATTTGATGCACAAGATTGCTTAAAACCCCTAATTGGACAAGAATAAGCCTAGGGAGAACGAAAATGACCTAAATGTTCATCCAACGACACAAATTAACTTATTGGATGCACAAGATTGGTTAAAAACCGTAATTGGACAAGAATAAGCCTTGGGAGGACGAAAATGACCTAAATGTTCATCCAATGACACAAATGAACTTATTGGATGCACAAGATTGGTTAAAAACCCTAATTGGACAAGAATAAGCCTAGGGTGGACGAAAATGACCTAAATGTTCATCCAATGACACAAATGAACTTATTGGATGCATAAGATTGGTTAAAAGCCTTAATTGGACAAGAATAAGCCTATGGAGAACGAAAATGACCTAAATGTTCATCCAATGACACAAACACACCTATTGGATGCACAAGATTGGTTAAAAACCCTAATTGGACAAGAATAAGCCTAGGGAGGACGAAAATGACCTAAATGTTTATCCAATGACACAAATGAACTTATTGGATGCACAAGATTGGCTAAAAACCCTAATTGGACAACAATAAGCCTTGGGAGGACGAAAATGACCTAA
Organism: Cicer pinnatifidum; assembly: GCA_037974775.1. Taxonomy (NCBI): domain Eukaryota; kingdom Viridiplantae; phylum Streptophyta; class Magnoliopsida; order Fabales; family Fabaceae; genus Cicer; species Cicer pinnatifidum. Next base: position 70,687 of record JBBPBR010000643.1, on the reverse strand, counting down.
ATGTTCATCCAATGACACAAATGAACTTATTGGATGCACAAGATTGGTTAAAAACCCTAATTGGACAAGAATAAGCCTTGGGAGGACGAAAATGACCTAAATGTTCATCCAATGACACAAATGAACTTATTGGATGCACAAGATTGCTTAAAACCATAATTGGACAAGAATAAGACTAGGGACGACGAAAATGACCTAAATGTTCATCCAATGACACAAACACACCTATTGGATGCACAAGATTTGTTTGAAACCCTAATTGAACAAGAATAAGCCTAGGGAGGACGAAAACGACTTAAATCTTAATCCAATGACACAAATGAACTTATTGGACGCACAAGATTGCTTAAAACCCTAATTGGACAAGAATAAGACTAGGGAGGACGAAAATGACCTAAATGTTCATCCAATGACACAAACACACCTATTGGATGCACAAGATTGGTTAAAAACCCTAATTGGACAACAATAAGCCTAGGGAGGATGAAAATGACCTAAATGTTCATCTAATGACACAAACACACCTATTGGATGCACAAGATTGGTTAAAAACCCTAATTGGACAAGAATAAGCCAAGGGAGGACGAAAATGACCTAAATGTTCATCCAATGACACAAATGAACTTATTGGATGCACAAGATTGGTTAAAAACCCTAATTGGACAAGAATAAGCCTTGGGAGGACGAAAATGACCTAAATGTTCATCCAATGACACAAATGAACTTATTGGATGCACAAGATTGGTTAAAAACCCTAATTGGACAAGAATAAGCCTTGGGAGGACGAAAATGACCTAAATGTTCATCCAATGACACAAATGAACTTATTGGATGCACAAGATTGGTTAAAAACCCTAATTAGACAAGAATAAGCCTAGGGAGGACGAAAATGACCTAAAAGTTTATCCAATGACACAAATGAACTTATTGGATGCACAAGATTGGTTAAAAACCCTAATTGGACAAGAATAAGCCTAGGGAGGACGAAAATGATCTAAATGTTCATCCAATGACACAAACACACCTATTGGATGCACAAGATTGGTTAAAAACCCTAATTGGACAAGAATAAGCCTAGGGATGACGAAAATGACCTAAATGTTCATCCAATGACACAAATGAACTTATTGGATGCACAAGATTGCTTAAAAACACTAATTGGACAAGAATAAGCCTAGGGAGGACGAAAATGACCTAAATGTTCATCCAATGACACAAATGAACTTATTGGATGCACAAGATTGGTTAAAAACCCTAATTGGACAAGAATAAGCCTTGGGAGGACGAAGATGGCCTAAATGTTAATCCAATGACACAAACACACCTATTGGATGCACAAGATTGGTTAAAAACCCTAATTGGACAAGAATAAGGCTAGGGAGGACGAAAATGACCTAAATGTTCATCCAATGACACAAATGAACTTATTGGATGCACAAGATTGGTTAAAAACCCTAATTGGACAAGAATAAGCCTAGGGAGGACGAAAATGACCTAAATGTGCATCCAATGACACAAATGAACTTATTGGATGCACAAGATTGATTAAAAACCTTAATTGGACAAGAATAAGCCTAGGGAGGAAGAAAATGACCTAAATGTTCATCCAATGACACAAATGAACTTATTGGATGCACAAGAATAGTTAAAAACCCTAATTGGACAAGAATAAGCCTAGGGAGGACGAAAATGACCTAAATGTTCATCCAATGACACAAATGAACTTATTGGATGCACAAGATTGGTTAAAAACCCTAATTGGACAAGAATAAGCCTTGGGAGGACGAAAATGACCTAAATGTTCATCCAATGACACAAATGAACTTATTGGATGCACAAGATTGCTTAAAAACCCTAAATGGACAAGAATAAGCCTAGGGAGGACGAAAATGACCTAAATGTTCATCCAATGACACAAATGAACTTATTGGATGCACAAGATTGGTTAAAAACCCTAATTGGACAAGAATAAGCCTAGGGTGGACGAAAATGACCTAAATGTTCATCCAATGACACAAATGAACTTATTGGATGCACAAGATTGGTTAAAACCCCTAATTGGACAAGATAAAGCCTAGGGAGGACGAAAATGACCTAAATGTTCATCCAATGACACAAACACACCTATTGGATGCACAAGATAGGTTAGAAACCCTAATTGAACAAGAATAAGCCTAGGGAGGACGAAAATGACCTAAATGTTCATCCAATTACACAAATGAACTTATTGGATGCACAAGATTGCTTAAAAACCCTAATTGGACAAGAATAAGCCTAGGGAGGACGAAAATGACCTAAATGTTCATCCAATGACACAAATGAACTTATTGGATGCACAAGATTGGTTAAAAACCCTAATTGGACAAGAATAAGCCTTGGGAGGACGAAAATGACCTAAATGTTCATCCAATGACACAAATGCACATATTGGATGCACAAGATTGGTTAAAAACCCTAATTGGACAAGAATAAGCCTAGGGTGGACGCAAATGACCTAAATGTTCATCCAATGACACAAATGAACTTATTGGATGCACAAGATTGGTTAAAAACCCTAATTGGACAAGAATAAGCCTAGGGGGAACGAAAATGACCTAAATGTTCATCCAATGACACAAACACACCTATTGGATGCACAAGATTGGTTAAAAACCCTAATTGGACAAGAATAAGCCTAGGGAGGACGAAAATGACCTAAATGTTTATCCAATGACACAAACACACCTATTGGATGAACAAGATTGGTTAAAAACCCTAATTGGACAAGAATAAGCCTAGGGAGGACGAAAATGACCTAAATGTATATCCAATGACACAAACACACCTATTGGATGCAAAAGATTGGTTAAAAACCCTAATTGGACAAGAATAAGCCTATGGAGGACGAAAATGACTTAAATGTTTATCCAATGACACAAACACACCTATCGGATGCACAAGATTGGTTAAAAACCCTAATTGGACAAGAATAAGCCTAGGGAAGACGAAAATGACCTAAATGTTAATCCAATGACACAAACACACTTATTGGATGCACAAGATTGGTTAAAAACCCTAATTGGACAAGAATAAGCCTAGGGAGGACGAAAATGACTTAAATGTTCATCCAATGACACAAACACACCTATCGGATGCACAAGATTTGTTAAAAACACTAATTGGACAAGAATAAGCCTAGGGAGGACGAAAATGACCTAAATGTTAATCCAATGACACAAACACACCTATTGGATGCACAAGATTGGTTAAAAACCCTAATTGGACAAGAATAAGCCTAGGGAGGACGAAAATGACCTAAATGTTTATCCAATGACACAAATGAACTTATTGGATGCACAAGATTGATTAAAAACCCTAATTGGACAAGAATAAGCCTTGGGTGGACGAAAATGACCTAAATGTTCATACAATGACACAAATGAACTTATTGGATGCACAAGATTGGTTAAAAACCCTAATTGGACAAGAATAAGCCTAGGGAGGACGAAAATGACCTAAATGTTCATCCAATGACACAAACACACCTATTGGATGCACAAGATTGGTTAAAAACACTAATTGGACAACAATAAGCCTTGGGAGGACGAAAATGACCTAAATGTTCATCCAATGACACAAATGAACTTATTGGATGCACAAGATTGGTTAAAAACCCTAATTGGACAAGAATAAGCCTTGGGAGGACGAAAATGACCTAAATGTTCATCCAATGACACAAATTAACTTATTGGATGCACAAGATTGGTTAAAAACCTTAATTGGACAAGAATAAGCCTAGGGTGGACGAAAATGACCTAAATGTTCATCCAATGACACAAATGAACTTATTTGATGCACAAGATTGCTTAAAAACCCTAATTGGACCAGAATAAGCCTAGGGAGGACGAAAATGACCTAAATGTTCATCCAACGACACAAATTAACTTATTGGATGCAAAAGATTGGTTAAAAACCGTAATTGGACAAGAATAAGCCTTGGGAGGACGAAAATGACCTAAATGTTCATCCAATGACACAAATGAACTTATTGGATGCACAAGATTGGTTAAAAACCCTAATTGGACAAGAATAAGCCTAGGGTGGACGAAAATGACCTAAATTTTCATCTAATGACACAAATGAACTTATTGGATGCATAAGAATGGTTAAAACCCCTAATTGGACAAGAATAAGCCTTGGGAGGACGAAAATGACCTAAATGTTCATCCAATGACACAAATGAACTTATTGGATGCACAAGATTGCTTAAAACCATAATTGGACAAGAATAAGACTAGGGACGACGAAAATGACCTAAATGTTAATCCAATGACACAAACACACCTATTGGATGCACAAGATTGGTTAAAAACCCTAATTGGACAAGAATATGCCTAGGGAGGACGAAAATGACCTAAATGTTTATCCAATGACACAAATGAACTTATTGGATGCACAAGATTGGTTAAAAACCCTAATTGGACAAGAATAAGTCTTGGGAGGACGAAAATGACCTAAATGTTCATCCAATGACACAAATGAACTTATTGGATGCACAAGATTGGTTAATAACCCTAATTGGACAAGAATAAGCCTTGGGAGGACGAAAATGACCTAAATGTTCATCCAATGACACAAATGAACTTATTGGATGCACAAGATTGCTTAAAACCATAATTGGACAAGAATAAGACTAGGGACGACGAAAATGACCTAAATGTTCATCCAATGACACAAACACACCTATTGGATGCACAAGATTTCTTAAAAACCCTAATTGGACAAGAATAAGCCTATGGTGGACGAAAATGACCTAAATTTTCATCCAATGACACAAATGAACTTATTGGATGCATAAGATTGGTTAAAAACCCTAATAGGACAAGAATAAGCCTATGGAGAACGAAAATGACCTAAATGTTCATCCAATGACACAAATGAACTTATTGGATGCACAAGATTGGTTAAAAACCTTAATTGGACAAGAATAAGCCTAGGGTGGACGAAAATAACCTAAATGTTCATCCAATGACACAAATGAACTTATTGGATGCACAAGATTGCATAAAACCCGAATTGGACAAGAATAAAACTTATTGGACGAAAATGACCTAAATGTTCATCCAATGACACAAACACACCTATTGGATGCACAAGATTGGTTAGAAACCCTAATTGAACAAGAATAAGCCTAGGGAGGACGAAAATGACCTAAATGTTCATCCAATGACACAAATGAACTTATTGGATGCACAAGATTGCTTAAAAACCCTAATTGGATAAAAATAAGCCTAGGGAGGACGAAAATGACCTAAATGTTCATCCAATGACACAAATGAACTTATTGGATGCACAAGATTGGTTAAAAACCCTAATTGGACAAGAATAAGCCTTGGGAGGACGAAAATGACCTAAATGTTCATCCAACGACACAAATGAACTTATTTGATGCACAAGATTGGTTAAAAACCCTAATTAGACAAGAATAAGCCTTGGGAGGACGAAAATGACCTAAATGTTCATCCAATGACACAAATTAACTTATTGGATGCACAAGATTGGTTAAAAACCTTAATTGGACAAGAATAAGCCTAGGGTGGACGAAAATGACCTAAATGTTCATCCAATGACACAAATGAACTTATTTGATGCACAAGATTGCTTAAAAACCCTAATTGGACAAGAATAAGCCTAGGGAGGACGAAAATGACCTAAATGTTCATCCAACGACACAAATTAACTTATTGGATGCACAAGATTGGTTAAAAACCGTAATTGGACAAGAATAAGCCTTGGGAGGACGCAAATGACCTAAATGTTCATCCAATGAGACAAATGAACTTATTGGATGCACAAGATTGGTTAAAAACCCTAATTTGACAAGAATAAGCCTAGGGTGGACGAAAATGACCTAAATGTTCATCCAATGACACAAATGAACTTATTGGATGCATAAGATTGGTTAAAAACCCTAATTGGACAAGAATAAGCCTATGGAGAACGAAAATGACCTAAATGTTCATCCAATGACACAAACACACCTATTGGATGCACAAGATTGGTTAAAAACCCTAATTGGACAAGAATAAGCCTAGGGAGGACGAAAATGACCTAAATGTTCATCCAATGACAGAAATGAACTTATTGGATGCACAAGATTGGTTAAAAACCCTAATTGGACAACAATAAGCCTTGGGAGGACGAAAATGACCTAAATGTTCATCCAATGACACAAATTAACTTATTGGATGCACAAGATTGGTTATAAACCTTAATTGGACAAGAATAAGCCTAGGGTGGACGAAAATAACCTAAATGTTCATCCAATGACACAAATGAACTTATTTGATGCACAAGATTGCTTAAAAACCCTAATTGGACAAGAATAAGCCTAGGGAGGACGAAAATGACCTAAATGTTCATCCAACGACACAAATTAACTTATTGGATGCACAAGATTGGTTAAAAACCGTAATTGGACAAGAATAAGCCTTGGGAGGACGAAAATGACCTAAATGTTCATCCAACGACACAAATGAACTTATTGGATGCACAAGATTGGTTAAAAACCCTAATTGGACAAGAATAAGCCATGGGAGGACGAAAATGACCTAAATGTTCATCCAATGACACAAATTAACTTATTGGATGCACAAGATTGGTTAAAAACCTTAATTGGACAATAATAAGCCTAGGGTGGACGAAAATGACCTAAATGTTCATCCAATGACACAAATGAACTTATTTGATGCACAAGATTGCTTAAAAACCCTAATTGGACAAGAATAAGCCTAGGGAGGACGAAAATGACCTAAATGTTCATCCAACGACACAAATTAACTTATTGGATGCACAAGATTGGTTAAAAACCGTAATTGGACAAGAATAAGCCTTGGGAGGACGAAAATGACCTAAATGTTCATCCAATGACACAAATGAACTTATTGGATGCACAAGATTGGTTAAAAACCCTAATTGGACAAGAATAAGCCTAGGGTGGACGAAAATGACCTAAATGTTCATCCAATGACACAAATGAACTTATTGTATGCATAAGATTGGTTAAAAACCCTAATTGGACAAGAATAAGCCTATGGAGAACGAAAATGACCTAAATGTTCATCCAATGACACAAACACACCTATTGGATGCACAAGATTGGTTAAAAACCCTAATTGGACAAGAATAAGCCTAGGGAGGACGAAAATGACCTAAATGTTCATCCAATGACACAAATGAACTTATTGGATGCACAAGATTGGTTAAAAACCCTAATTGGACAACAATAAGTCTTGGGAGGACGAAAATGACCTAAATGTTCATCCAATGACACAAATTAACTTATTGGATGCACAAGATTGGTTAAAAACCTTAATTGGACAAGAATAAGCCTAGGGTGGACGAAAATAACCTAGATGTTCATCCAATGACACAAATGAACTTATTTGATGCAAAAGATTGCTTAAAAACCCTAATTGGACAAGAATAAGCCTAGTGAGGACGAAAATGACCTAAATGTTCATCCAACGACACAAATTAACTTATTGGATGCACAAGATTGGTTAAAAACCGTAATTGGACAAGAATAAGCCTTGGGAGGACGAAAATGACCAAAATGTTCATCCAATGACACAAATGAACTTATTGGATACACAAGATTGGTTAAAAACCCTAATTGGACAAGAATAAGCCTAGGGTGGACGAAAATGACCTAAATGTTCATCCAATGACACAAATGAACTTATTGGATGCATAAGATTGGTTAAAAACCCTAATTGGACAAGAATAAGCCTATGGAGAACGAAAATGACCTAAATGTTCATCCAATGACACAAACACACCTATTGGATGCACAAGATTGGTTAAAAACCCTAATTGGACAAGAATAAGCCTAGGGAGGACGAAAATGACCTAAATGTTCATCCAATGACACAAATGAACTTATTGGATGCACAAGATTGGTTAAAACCCTAATTGGACAAGAATAAGCCTTGGGAGGACGAAAATGACCTAAATGTTCATCCAATGACACAAATGAACTTATTGGATACACAAGATTGGTTAAAAACCCTAATTGGACAAGAATAAGCCTAGGGTGGACGAAAATGACCTAAATGTTCATCCAATGACACAAATGAACTTATTGGATGCATAAGATTGGTTAAAAACCCTAATTGGACAAGAATAAGCCTAGGGAGAACGAAAATGACCTAAATGTTCATCCAATGACACAAACACACCTATTGGATGCACAAGATTGGTTAAAAACCCTAATTGGACAAGAATAAGCCTAGGGAAGACGAAAATGACCTAAATGTTCATCCAATGACACAAATGAACTTATTGGATGCACAAGATTGGTTAAAAACCCTAATTGGACAAGAATAAGCCTTGGGAGGACGAAAATGACCTAAATGTTCATCTAATGACACAAATGAACTTATTGGATGCACAAGATTGGTTAAAAACCCTAATTGGACAAGAATAAGCCTAGGGTGGACGAAAATGACCTAAATGTTTATCCAATAACACAAATGAACTTATTGGATGCACAAGATTGCTTAAAAACCCTAATTAGACAAGAATAAGCCTAGGGAGGACGAAAATGACCTAAATGTTCATCCAATGACACAAATACACCTATTGGATGCACAAGATTGGTTAGAAACCCTAATTGGACAAGAATAAGCCTAGGGAGTACGAAAATGACCTAAATGTTCATCCAATGACACAAACACACCTATTGGATGCAAAAGATTGGTTAAAAACCCTAATTGGACAAGAATAAGCCTAGGGAGGACGAAAATGACCTAAATGTTCATCCAATGACACAAATGAACTTATTGGATGCACAAGATTGGTTAAAAACCCTAATTGGACAAGAATAAGCCTAGGGAGGACGAAAATGACCTAAATGTTCATCCAATGACACAAATGAACTTATTGGATGCACAAGATTGGTTAAAAACCCTAATTGGACAAGAATAAGCCTTGGGTGGACAAAAATGACCTAAATGTTCATACAATGACACAAATGAACTTATTGGATGCACAAGATTGGTTAAAAACCCTAATTGGACAAGAATAAGCCTAGGGAGGACGAAAATGACCTAAATGTTCATCCAATGACACAAATGAACTTATTGGATGCACAAGATTGGTTAAAAACCCTAATTGGACAAGAATAAGCCTTGGGAGGACGAAAAGGACCTAAATGTTCATCCAATGACACAAATGAACTTATTGGATGCACAAGATTGGTTAAAAACCCTAATTGGACAAGAATAAGCCTAGGGTGGATGAAAATGACCTAAATGTTCATCCAATGACACAAACACACCTATTGGCTGCACAAGATTCGTTAGAAACCCTAATTGGACCAGAAAAAGCCTATGGTGGACGAAAATGACCTAAATGTTCATCCAATGACACAAACACACCTATTGGATGCACAAGATTGGTTAAAAACCCTAATTGGACAAGAATAAGCCTAGGGTGGACGAAAATGACCTAAATGTTCATCTAATGACACAAATGAACTTATTGGATGCACAAGATTGGTTAAAAACCCTAATTGGACAAGAATAAGCCTAGGGAGGACGAAAATGACCTAAATGTTCATCCAATGACACAAATGAACTTATTGGATGCACAAGATTGGTTAAAAACCCTAATTGGACAAGAATAAGCCTTGGGAGGACGAAAATGACCTAAATGTTCATCCAATGACACAAATGAACTTATTGGATGCACAAGATTGGTTAAAAACCCTAATTGGACAAGAATAAGCCTTTGGAGGACGAAAATGACCAAAATGTTCATCCAATGACAGAAATGAACTTATTTGATGCACAAGATTGCTTAAAAACCCTAATTGGACAAGAATATGCCTAGGGAGGACGAAAATGACCTAAATGTTCATCCAATGACACAAATTAACTTATTGGATGCACAAGATTGGTTAAAAACCCTAATTGGACAAGAATAAGCCTTGGGAGGACGAAAATGACCTAAATGTTCATCCAATGACACAAATGAACTTATTGGATGGACAAGATTGGTTAAAAACCCTAATTGGACAAGAATAAGCCTAGGGAGGACGAAAATGACCTAAATGTTCATCCAATGACACAAATGAACTTATTGGATGCACAAGATTGGTTAAAAACCCTAATTGGACAAGAATAAGCCTTGGGAGGACGAAAATGACTTAAATGTTAATCCAATGACACAAATGAACTTATTGGATGCACAAGATTGCTTAAAACCCTAATTGGACAAGAATAAGACAAGGGAGGACGAAAATGACCTAAATGTTCATCCAATGACACAAACACACCTATTGGATGCACAAGATTGGTTAAAAACCCTAATTGGACAACAATAAGCCTAGGGAGGATGAAAATGACCTAAATGTTCATCTAATGACACAAACACACCTATTGGATGCACAAGATTAGTTAAAAACCCTAATTGCACAAAACTAAGCCTAGGGAGGACGAAAATAACCTAAATGTTCATCCAATGACACAAATGAACTTATTGGATGCACAAGATTGCATAAAACCCTAATTGGACAAGAATAAGACTAGGGAGGACGAAAATGACCTAAATGTTCATCCAATGACACAAACACACCTATTGGATGCACAAGATTGGTTAGAAACCCTAATTGAACAAGAATAAGCCTAGGGAGGACGAAAATGACCTAAATGTTCATCCAATGACACAAATGAACTTATTGGATGGACAAGATTGCATAAAACCCTAATTGGACAAGAATAAGACTAAAGAGGACGAAAATGACCTAAATGTTCATCCAATGACACAAACACACCTATTGGATGCACAAGATTCGTTAGAAACCCTAATTGAACAAGAATAAGCCTAGGGAGGACGAAAATGACCTAAATGTTCATCCAATGACACAAATAAACTTATTGGATGCACAAGATTGCTTAAAAACCCTAATTGGATAAGAATAAGCCTAGGGAGGCCGAAAATGACCTAAATGTTCATCCAATGACACAAATGAACTTATTGGATGCACAAGATTGGTTAAAAACCCTAATTGGACAACAATAAGCCTTGGGAGGACGAAAATGACCTAAATGTTCATCCAATGACACAAATTAACTTATTGGATGCACAAGATTGGTTAAAAACCTTAATTGGACAAGAATAAGCCTAGGGTGGACGAAAATAACCTAAATGTTCATCCAATGACACAAATGAACTTATTTGATGCACAAGATTGCTTAAAAACCCTAATTGGACAAGAATAAGCCTAGGGAGGACGAAAATGACCTAAATGTTCATCCAACGACACAAATTAACTTATTGGATGCACAAGATTGGTTAAAAACCGTAATTGGACAAGAATAAGCCTTGGGAGGACGCAAATGACCTAAATGTTCATCCAATGAGACAAATGAACTTATTGGATGCACAAGATTGGTTAAAAACCCTAATTTGACAAGAATAAGCCTAGGGTGGACGAAAATGACCTAAATGTTCATCCAATGACACAAATGAACTTATTGGATGCATAAGATTGGTTAAAAACCCTAATTGGACAAGAATAAGCCTATGGAGAACGAAAATGACCTAAATGTTCATCCAATGACACAAACACACCTATTGGATGCACAAGATTGGTTAAAAACCCTAATTGGACAAGAATAAGCCTAGGGAGGACGAAAATGACCTAAATGTTCATCCAATGACAGAAATGAACTTATTGGATGCACAAGATTGGTTAAAAACCCTAATTGGACAACAATAAGCCTTGGGAGGACGAAAATGACCTAAATGTTCATCCAATGACACAAATTAACTTATTGGATGCACAAGATTGGTTATAAACCTTAATTGGACAAGAATAAGCCTAGGGTGGACGAAAATAACCTAAATGTTCATCCAATGACACAAATGAACTTATTTGATGCACAAGATTGCTTAAAAACCCTAATTGGACAAGAATAAGCCTAGGGAGGACGAAAATGACCTAAATGTTCATCCAACGACACAAATTAACTTATTGGATGCACAAGATTGGTTAAAAACCGTAATTGGACAAGAATAAGCCTTGGGAGGACGAAAATGACCTAAATGTTCATCCAACGACACAAATGAACTTATTGGATGCACAAGATTGGTTAAAAACCCTAATTGGACAAGAATAAGCCATGGGAGGACGAAAATGACCTAAATGTTCATCCAATGACACAAATTAACTTATTGGATGCACAAGATTGGTTAAAAACCTTAATTGGACAATAATAAGCCTAGGGTGGACGAAAATGACCTAAATGTTCATCCAATGACACAAATGAACTTATTTGATGCACAAGATTGCTTAAAAACCCTAATTGGACAAGAATAAGCCTAGGGAGGACGAAAATGACCTAAATGTTCATCCAACGACACAAATTAACTTATTGGATGCACAAGATTGGTTAAAAACCGTAATTGGACAAGAATAAGCCTTGGGAGGACGAAAATGACCTAAATGTTCATCCAATGACACAAATGAACTTATTGGATGCACAAGATTGGTTAAAAACCCTAATTGGACAAGAATAAGCCTAGGGTGGACGAAAATGACCTAAATGTTCATCCAATGACACAAATGAACTTATTGGATGCATAAGATTGGTTAAAAGCCCTAATTGGACAAGAATAAGCCTATGGAGAACGAAAATGACCTAAATGTTCATCCAATGACACAAACACACCTATTGGATGCACAAGATTGGTTAAATACCCTAATTGGACAAGAATAATCCTAGGGAGGACGAAAATGACCTAAATGTTCATCCAATGACACAAATGAACTTATTGGATGCACAAGATTGGTTAAAAACCCTAATTGGACAACAATAAGCCTTGGGAGGACGAAAATGACCTAAATGTTCATCCAATGACACAAATGAACTTATTGGATGCACAAGATTGGTTAAAAACCCTAATTGGACAAGAATAAGCCTTGGGAGGACGAAAATGACCTAAATGTTCATCCAATGACACAAATGAACTTATTGGATGCACAAGATTGCTTAAAACCATAATTGGACAAGAATAAGACTAGGGACGACGAAAATGACCAAAATGTTCATCCAATGACACAAACACACCTATTGGATGCACAAGATTTGTTTGAAACCCTAATTGAACAAGAATAAGCCTAGGGAGGACGAAAATGACTTAAATCTTAATCCAATGACACAAATGAACTTATTGGACGCACAAGATTGCTTAAAACCCTAATTGGACAAGAATAAGACTAGGGAGGACGAAAATACCCTAAATGTTCATCCAATGACACAAACACACCTATTGGATGCACAAGATTGGTTAGAAACCCTAATTGAGCAAGAATAAGCCTAGGGAGGACGAAAATGACCTAAATGTTCATCCAATGACACAAATGAACTTATTGGATGCACAAGATTGCTTAAAAACCCTAATTGGATAAGAATAAGCCTAGGGAGGACGAAAATGACCTAAATGTTCATCCAATGACACAAATGAACTTATTGGATGCACAAGATTGCATAAAACCCTAATTGGACAAGAATAAGCCTTGGGAGGACGAAAATGACCTAAATGTTCATCCAATGACACAAATGAACTTATTGGATGCACAAGATTGGTTAAAAACCCTAATTGGACAAGAATAAGCCTTGGGAGGACGAAAATGACCTAAATGTTCATCCAATGACACAAATGAACTTATTGGATGCACAAGATTGCTTAAAACCATAATTGGACAAGAATAAGACTTGGGAGGACGTAAATGACCTAAATGTTCATCCAATGACACAAACACACCTATTGGATGCACAAGATTGGTTAGAAACCCTAATTGAACAAGAATAAGCCTAGGGAGGACGAAAATGACTTAAGTCTTAATCCAATGACACAAATGAACTTATTGGACGCACAAGACTGCTTAAAACCCTAATTGGACAAGAATAAGACTAGGGAGGACGAAAATGACCTAAATGTTCATCCAATGACACAAACACACCTATTGGATGCACAAGATTGGTTAGAAACCCTAATTGAACAAGAATAAGCCTAGGGAGGACGAAAATGACCTAAATGTTCATCCAATGACACAAATGAACTTGTTGGATGCACAAGATTGCTTAAAAACCCTAATTGGACAAGAATAAGCCTAGGGAGGACGAAAATGACCTAAATGTTCATCCAATGACACAAATGAACTTATTGGATGCACAAGATTGGTTAAAAGCCCTAATTGGACAAGAATAAGCCTTGGGAGGACGAAAATGACCTAAATGTTCATCCAATGACACAAATGAACTTATTGGATGCACAAGATTGCTTAAAACCCTAATTGGACAAGAATAAGACTAGGGAGGACGAAAATGACCTAAATGTTCATCCAATGACACAAACACACCTATTGGATGCACAAGATTGGTTAGAAACCCTAATTGAACAAGAATAAGCCTAGGGAGGACGAAAATGACTTAAATCTTAATCCAATGACACAAATGAACTTAATGGATGCACAAGATTGCTTAAAACCCTAATTGGACAAGAATAAGACTAGGGAGGACGAAAATGACCTAAATGTTCATACAATGAGACACAAACACACCTATTGGATGCACAAGATAGGTTAGAAACCCTAATTGGACAAGAATAAGCCTAGGGAGGACGAAAATGACCTAAATGTTCATCCAATGACACAAATGAACTTATTGGATGCACAAGATTGGTTAAAAACCCTAATTGGACAAGAATAAGCCTTGGGAGGACGAAAATGACCTAAATGTTCATCCAATGACACAAATGAACTTATTGGATGCACAAGATTTGTTAAAAACCTTAATTGGACAAGAATAAGCCTAGGGAGGACGAAATATGACCTAAATGTTCATCCAATGACACAAATGAACTTATTGGATGCACAAGATTGCTTAAAACACTAATTGGACAAGAATAAGACTAGGGAGGACGAAAATGACCTAAATGTTCATCCAATGACTCAAACACACCTATTGGATGCACAAGATTGGTTAGAAACCCTAATTGAACAAGAATAAGCCTAGGGATGACGAAAATGACCTAAATGTTCATCCAATGACACAAACACACCTATTGGATGCACAAGATTGCTTAAAAACCCTAATTGGACATGAATAAGCCTAGGGAGGACGAAAATGACCTAAATGTTCATCCAATGACACAAATGAACTTATTGGATGCACAAGATTGGTTAAAAACCATAATTGGACAAGAATAAGCATAGGGAGGACGAAAAACGACCTAAATGTTCATCCAATGACACAAATGAACTTATTGGATGCACAAGATTGCTTAAAACCCTAATTGGACAAGAATAAGCCTAGGGAGGACGAAAATGACCTAAATGTTCATCCAATGACACAAATGAACTTATTGGATGCACAAGATTGCTTAAAAACCCTAATTGGACAAGAATAAGCCTAGGGAGGACGAAAAATGACATAAATGTTCATGTAATGACACAAATGAACTTATTGGATGCACAAGATTGCTTAAAACCCTAATTGGACAAGAATAAGACTAGGGAGGACGAAAATGACCTAAATGTTCATCCAATGACACAAACACACCTATTGGATGCACAAGATTGGTTAGAAACCCTAATTTAACAAGAATAAGCCTAGGGAGGACGAAAATGACCTAAATGTTCATCCAATGACACAAATGAACTTATTGGATGCACAAGATTGCTTAAAAACCCTAATTGGATAAGAATAAGCCTAGGGAGGACGAAAATGACCTAAATGTTCATCCAATGACACAAATGAACTTATTGGATGCACAAGATTGGTTAAAAACCCTAATTGGACAAGAATAAGCCTTGGGAGGACGAAAATGACCTAAATGTTCATCCAATGACACAAATGAACTTATTGGATGCACAAGATTGGTTAAAAACCTTAATTGGACAAGAATAAGCCTAGGGTGGACGAAAATGACCTAAATGTTCATCCAAAGACACAAACACACCTATTGGATGCACAAGATTGGTTAAAAACCCTAATTGGACAACAATAAGCCTAGGGAGGATGAAAATGACCTAAATGTTCATCTAATGACACAAACACACCTATTGGATGCACAAGATTGGTTAAAAACCCTAATTGCACAAAACTAAGCCTAGGGAGGACGAAAATAACCTAAATGTTCATCCAATGACACAAATGAACTTATTGGACGCACAAGATTGCTTAAAACCCTAATTGGACAAGAATAAGACTAGGGAGGACGAAAATGACCTAAATGTTCATCCAATGACACAAACACACCTATTGGATGCACAAGATTGGTTAGAAACCCTAATTGAACAAGAATAAGCCTAGAGAGGACGAAAATGACTTAAATCTTAATCCAATGACACAAATGAACTTATTGGATGCACAAGATTGCTTAAAACCCTAATTGGACAAGAATAAGACTAGGGAGGACGAAAATGACCTAAATGTTCATCCAATGACACAAACACACCTATTGGATGCACAAGATTGGTTAAAAACCCTAATTGGACAACAATAAGCCTAAGGAGGATGAAAATGACCTAAATGTTCATCTAATGACACAAACACACCTATTGGATGCACAAGATTGGTTAAAAATCCTAATTGCACAAAACTAAGCCTAGGGAGGACGAAAATAACCTAAATGTTCATCCAATGACACAAATGAACTTATTGGATGCACAAGATTGCTTAAAACCCTAATTGGACAAGAATAAGACTAGGGAGGACGAAAATGACCTAAATGTTCATCCAATGACACAAACACACCTATTGGATGCACAAGATTGGTTGGAAACCATAATTGAACAAGAATAAGCCTAGGGAGGACGAAAATGACCTAAATGTTCATCCAATGACACAAATGAACTTATTGGATGCACAAGATTGGTTAAAAACCCTAATTGGACAAGAATAAGCCTTGGGAGGACGAAAATGACCTAAATGTTCATCCAATGACACAAATGAACTTATTAGATGCACAAAATTGGTTAAAAACCCTAATTGGACAAGAATAAGCCTAGGGTGGACGAAAATGACCTAAATGTTTATCCAATGACACAAATGAACTTATTGGATGCACAAGATTGGTTAAAAACCCTAATTGGACAAGAATAAGCCTAGGGTGGACGAAAATGACCTAAATGTTCATCCAATGAAACAAATGAACTTATTGGATGCACAAGATTGGTTAAAAACCCTAATTGCACAAGAATAAGCCTAGGGAGGACGAAAATGACCTAAATGTTCATCCAATGACACAAATGAACTTATTGGATGCACAAGATTGCTTAAAAACCCTAATTGGATAAGAATAAGCCTAGGGAGGACGAAAATGACCTAAATGTTCATCCAATGACACAAATGAACTTATTGGATGCACAAGATTGGTTAAAAACCCTAATTGGACAAGAATAAGCCTTGGGAGGACGAAAATGACCTAAATGTTCATCCAATGACACAAATGAACTTATTGGATGCACAAGATTGGTTAAAAACCCTAATTGGACAAGAATAAGCCTAGGGTGGACGAAAATGACCTAAATGTTCATCCAACGACACAAATGAACTTATTGGATGCACAAGACTGGTTAAAAACCCTAATTGGACAAGAATAAGCCTTGGGAGGACGAAAATGACCTAAATGTTCATCCAATGACACAAATGAACTTATTGGATGCACAAGATTGGTTAAAAACCCTAATTGGACAAGAATAAGCCTTGGGAGGACGAAAATGACCTAAATGTTCATCCAACGACACAAATGAACTTATTGGATGCACAAGATTGGTTAAAAACCCTAATTGGACAAGAATAAGACTAGGGAGGACGAAAATGACCTAAATGTTCATCCAATGACACAAACACACCTATTGGATGCACAAGATTGTTTAGAAACCCTAATTGAACAAGAATAAGCCTAGGGAGGACCAAAATGACCTAAATGTTCATCCAATGAAACAAATGAACTTACTGGATTCACATGATTGCTTAAAAACCGTAATTGGACAAGAATAAGCCTAGGGAGGAGGAAAATGACCTAAATGTTCATCCAATGACACAAATCAACTTATTGGATGCACAAGATTGGTTAAAAACCCTAATTGGACAAGAATAAGCCTAGGGTGGACGAAAATGACCTAAATGTTCATCCAATGACACAAATGAACTTATTGGATGCACAAGATTGGTTAAAAACCCTAATTGGACAAGAATAAGCCTAGGGAGGACGAAAATGACCTAAATGTTCATCCAATGACACAACACACCTATTGGATGCACAAGATTGGTTAAAAACCCTAACTGGACAAGAATAAGCCTAGGGACGACGAAAATGACTTAAATCTTAATACAATGACACAAATGAACTTATTGGACGCACAAGATTGCTTAAAACCCATATTGGACAAGAATAAGACTAGGGAGGACGAAAATGACCTAAATGTTCATCCAATGACACAAATGAACTTATTGGATGCACAAGATTGGTTAAAAACCCTAATTGGACAACAATAAGCCTAGGAAGGATGAAAATGACCTAAATGTTCATCCAATGACACAAATGAACTTATTGGATGCACAAGATTGGTTAAAAACCCTAATTGGACAAGAATAAGCCTAGGGTGGACGAAAATGACCTAAATGTTCATCCAATGACACAAATGAACTTATTGGATGCACAAGATTGGTTAAAAACCCTAACTGGACAAGAATAAGCCTAGGGTGGACGAAAATGACCTAAATGTTCATCCAATGACACAAATGAACTTATTTGATGCACAAGATTGCTTAAAAACCCTAATTGGACAAGAATAAGCCTAGGGAGGACGAAAATGACCGAAATGTTCATCCAATGACACAAATTAACTTATTGGATGCACAAGATTGGTTAAAAACCCTAATTGGACAAGAATAAGCCTTCGGAGGACGAAAATGACCGAAATGTTCATCCAATGACACAAATGAACTTATTGGATGCACAAGATTGGTTAAAAATCCTAATTGGACAAGAATAAGCCTAGGGAGGACGAAAATGACCTAAATGTTCATCCAATGACACATATGAACTTATTTGATGCACAAGATTGCTTAAAAACCCTAATTGGACAAGAATAAGCCTAGGGAGGACGAAAATGACCTAAATGTTCATCCAATGACACAAATTAACTTATTGGATGCACAAGATTGGTTAAAAACCCTAATTGGACAAGAATAAGCCTTGGGAGAAGGAAAATGACCTAAATGTTCATCCAATGACACAAATGAACTTATTGGATGCACAAGATTGGTTAAAAACCCTAATTGGACAAGAATAAGCCTAGGGTGGACGAAAATGACCTAAATGTTCATCCAATGACACAAATGAACTTATTGGATGCACAAGATTGGTTAAAAACCCTAATTGGACAAGAATAAGCCTATAGAGAACGAAAATGATCTAAATGTTCATCCAATGACACAAACACACCTATTGGATGCACAAGATTGGTTAAAATCCCTAATTGGACAAGAATAAGCCTAGGGAGGACGAAAATGACCTAAATGTTCATCCAATGACACAAATGAACTTATTGGATGCACAAGATTGGTTAAAAACCCTAATTGGACAAGAATAAGTCTAGGGAGGACGAAAATGACCTAAATGTTCATCCAATGACACAAATGAACTTATTGGATGCACAAGATTGGTTAAAAACCTTAATTGGACAAGAATAAGCCTAGGGAGGACGAAAATGACCTAAATGTTCATCCAATGACACAAATGAACTTATTGGATGCACGAGATTGCTTAAAAACCCTAATTGGACAAGAATAATCCTAGGGGGGACGAAAATGACCTAAATGTTCATCCAATGACACAAATACACCTATTGGATCCACAAGATTGGTTAGAAACCCTAATTGGATAAGAATAAGCCTAGGGTGGACGAAAATGACCTAAATGTTCATCCAATGACACAAACACACCTATTGGATGCACAAGATTGGTTAAAAACCCTAATTGGACAAGAATAAGCCTAGGGAGGACGAAAATGACCTAAATGTTCATCCAATGACACAAATGAACTTATTGGATGCACAAGATTGGTTAAAAACCTTAATGGGACAAGTATAAGCCTAGGAAGGACGAAAATGACCTAAATGTTAATCCAATGACACAAATGAACTTATTGGATGCACAAGATTGGTTAAAAACCCTAATTGGACAAGAATAAGCCTAGGGAGGACGAAAATGACCTAAATGTTCATCCAATGACACAAACACACCTATTGGATGCACAAGATTGGTTAAAAACCCTAATTGGACAAGAATAAGCCTAGGGAGGACGAAAATGACCTAAATGTTCATCCAAGGACACAAACACTCCTATTGGGTGCACACGATTGGTTAGAAACCCTAATTTGACAAGAATAAGCCTAGGGAGGACGAAAATGACCTAACTATTCATCCAATGACACAAATGAACTTATTGGATGCACAAGATTGGTTAAAAACCCTAATTGGACAAGAATAAGCCTAGGGAGGACAAAAATGACCTAAATGTTCATCCAATGACACAAACACACCTATTGGATGCACAAGATTGGTTAAAACCCCTAATTGGACAAGAATAACCCTAGGGAGGACGAAAATGACCTAAATGTTCATCCAATGACACAAATGAACTTATTGGATGCACAAGATTGGTTAAAAACCCTAATTGGACAAGAATAAGCCTTGGGAGGACGAAAATGACCTAAATGTTCATCCAATGACACAAATGAACTTATTGGATGCACAAGATTGGTTAAAAACCCTAATTGGACAAGAATAAGCCTAGGGTGGACGAAAATGACCTAAATGTTCATCCAATGACACAAATGAACTTATTGGATGCACAAGATTGGTTAAAAACCCTAATTGGACATGAATAAGCCTAGGGAGGACGAAAATGACCTAAATGTTCATCCAATGACACAAACACACGTATTGGATGCACAAGATTGGTTAAAAACCCTAATTGGACAAGAATAAGCCTAGGGAGGACGAAAATGACCTAAATGTTCATCTAATGACACAAACACACCTATGGGATGCACAAGATTGGTTAAAAACCCTAACTGGACAAGAATAAGCCTAGGGAGGACGAAAATGACCTAAATGTTCATCCAATGACACAAATGAACTTATTGGATGCACAAGATTGCTTAAAACCCTAATTGGACAAGAATAAGACTAGGGAGGACAAAAATGACCTAAATGTTCATCCAATGACACAAACACACCTATTGGATGCACAAGATTGGTTAAAAACCCTAATTGGACAACAATAAGCCTTGGGAGGATGAAAATGACCTAAATATTCATCAAATAACACAAACACACCTATTGGATGCACAAGATTGGCTTAAAACCCTAATTGGACAAGAATAAGACTAGGGAGGACGAAAATGACCTAAATGTTCAACCAATATCACAAACACACTTATTGGATGCACAAGATTGGTTAAAAACCCTAATTGGACAACAATAAGCCTAGGGAGGACGAAAATGACCTAAATGTTCATCTAATGACACAAACACACCTATTGGATGCACAAGATTGGTTAAAAACCCTAATTGCACAAAAATAAGCCTAGGGAGGACGAAAATGACCTAAATGTTCATCCAATGACACAAACACACCTATTGGATGCACAAGATTGGTTAGAAACCCTAATTGAACAAGAATAAGCCTAGGGAGGACGAAAATGACTTAAATCTTAATCCAATGACACAAATGAACTTATTGGATGCACAAGATTGCTAAAAACCCTAATTGGACAAGAATAAGCCTAGGGAGGACGAAAATGACCTAAATGTTCATCCAATGACACAAACACACCTATTGGATGCACAAGATTGGTTAAAAACCCTAATTGGACAAGAATAAGCCTAGGGAGGACGAAAATAACCTAAATTTTCATCCAATGACATAAACACACCTATTGGATGCACAAGATTGGTTAAAAACCGTAATTGGACAAGAATAAGCCTAGGGAGGACGAAAATAACCTAAATTTTCATCCAATGACACAAATACACCTATTGGATGCACAAGATTGGTTAGAAACCCTAATTGGACAAGAATAAGCCTAGGGAGGACGAAAATGACCTAAATGTTCATTCAATAACACAAATGAACTTATTGGATGCACAAGATTGCTTAAAAACCCTAATTAGACAAGAATAAGCCTAGGGAGGACGAAAATGACCTAAATGTTCATCCAATGACACAAATGAACTTATTGGATGCACAAGATTGCTTAAAAACCCTAATTGGACAAGAATAAGCCTAGAGAGGACGAAAACGACCTAAATGTTCATCCAATGACACAAACACACCTATTGGATGCACAAGATTGGTTAGAAACCCTAATTGGACAAGAATAAGCCTAGGGAAGACGAAAATGACCTAAATGTTCATCCAATGACACAAACACACCTATTGGATGCACAAGATTGGTTAGAAACCCTAATTGGACAAGAATAAGCCTAGGGAGGACGAAAATGACCTAAATGTTCATCCAATGACACAAACACACCTATTGGATGCACAAGATTGGTTAAAAACCCTAACTGGGCAAGAATAAGCCTATGGAGGACGAAAATGACTTAAATCTTAATCCAATGACACAAATGGACTTATTGGATGCACAAGATTGCTTAAAACCCTAATTGGATAAGAATAAGCCTTAAGAGGACGAAAATGACCTAAATGTTCATCAAATGACACAAACACACCTATTGGATGCACAAGATTGGCTTAAAACCCTAATTGGACAAGAATAAGACTAGGGAGGACGAAAATGACCTAAATGTTCATCCAATGACACAAACACACCTATTGGATGCACAAGAATTGTTAAAAACCCTAATTGGACAACAATAAGCCTAGGGAGGATGACAATGTCCTGAATGTTCATCTAATGACACAAACACACCTATTGGTTGCACAAGATTGGTTAAAAACCCTAATTGGACAAGAATAAGCCTAGGGAGGACGAAAATGACCTAAATGTTCATCCAATGACACAAATGAACTTATTGGATGCACAAGATTGGTTAAAAACCCTAATTGGACAAGAATAAGCCTTGGGAGGACGAAAATGACCTAAATGTTCATCCAATGACACAAATGAACCTATTGGATGCACAAGATTGGTTAAAAACCCTAATTGGACAAGAATAAGCCTAGGGTGGACGAAAATGACCTAAATGTTTATCCAATGACACAAATGAACTTATTGGATGCACAAGATTGGTTAAAAACCCTAATTGGACAACAATAAGCCTAGGGAGGATGAAAATGTCCTAAATGTTCATCTAATGACACAAACACACCTATTGGATGCACAAGATTGGTTAAAAACCCTAATTGGACAACAATAAGCCTAGGGAGGATGAAAATGACCTAAATGTTCATCTAATGACACAAACACACCTATTGGATGCACAAGATTGGTTAAAAACCCTAATTGCACAAAAATAAGCCTAGGGAGGACGAAAATGACCTATATGTTCATCCAATGAAACAAATGAACTTATTGGATTCACAAGATTGCTTAAAAACCCTAATTGGACAAGAATAAGCCTAGGGAGGACGAAAATGACCTAAATGTTCATCCAATGACACAAATGAACTTATTGGATGCACAAGATTGGTTAAAAACCCTAATTGGACAAGAATAAGCCTTGGGAGGACGAAAATGACCTAAATGTTCATCCAATGACACAAATGAACTTATTGGAGGCACAAGATTGGTTAAAAACCCTAATTGGACAAGAATAAGCATAGGGTGGACGAAAATGACCTAAATGTTTATCCAATGACACAAATGAACTTATTGGATGCACAAGATTGGTTAAAAACCCTAATTGCACAAGAATAAGCCTAGGGAGGACGAAAATGACCTAAATGTTCATCCAATGACACAAATGAACTTATTGGATGCACAAGATTGCTTAAAAACCCTAATTGGATAAGAATAAGCCTAGGGAGGACGAAAATGACCTAAATGTTCATCCAATGACACAAATGAACTTATTGGATGCACAAGATTGGTTAAAAACCCTAATTGGACAAGAATAAGCCTTGGGAGGACGAAAATGACCTAAATGTTCATCCAATGACACAAATGAACTTATTGGATGCACAAGATTGGTTAAAAACCCTAATTGGACAAGAATAAGCCTTGGGAGGACGGAAATAACCTAAATGTTCATCCAATGACACAAATGAACTTATTGGATGCACAAGATTACTTAAAACCATAATTGGACAAGAATAAGACTTGGGAGGACGAAAATGACCTAAATGTTCATCCAATGACACAAACACACCTATTGGATGAACAAGATTGGTTAGAAACCCTAATTGAACAAGAATAAGCCTAGGGGGGACGAAAATGACTTAAATCTTAATCCAATGACACAAATGAACTTATTGGACGCACAATATTGCTTAAAACCCTAATTGGACAAGAATAAGACTAGGGAGGACGAAAATGACCTAAATGTTCATTTAATGACACAAACACACCTATTGGATGCACAAGATTGGTTAAAAACCCTAATTGGACAACAATAAGCCTAGGGAGGATGAAAATGACCTAAATGTTCATCTAATGACACAAACACACCTATTGGATGCACAAGATTGCATAAAACCCTAATTGGACAAGAATAAGACTAAAGAGGACGAAAATAACCTAAATGTTCGTCCAATGACACAAACACACCTATTGGATGCACAAGATTGGTTAGAAACCCTAATTGAACAAGAATAAGCCTAGGGAGGACGAAAATGACCTAAATGTTCATTCAATGACACAAATGAACTTATTGGATGCACAAGATTGCTTAAAAACCCTAATTGGATAAGAATAAGCCTAGGGAGGACGAAAATGACCTAAAAGTTCATCCAATGACACAAATGAACTTATTGGATGCACAAGATTGGTTAAAAACCCTAATTGGACCAGAATAAGCCTTGGGAGGACGAAAATAACCTAAATGTTCATCCAACGACACAAATCAACTTATTGGATGCACAAGATTGGTTAAAAACCCTAATTGGACAAGAATAAGCCATGGGAGGACGAAAATGACCTAAATGTTCATCCAATGACACAAATTAACTTATTGGATGCACAAGATTGGTTAAAAACCTTTATTGGACAAGAATAAGCCTAGGGTGGACGAAAATGACCTAAATGCTCATCCAATGACACAAATGAACTTATTTGATGCACAAGATTGCTTAAAAACCCTAATTGGACAAGAATAAGCCTAGGGAGGACGAAAATGACCTAAATGTTCATCCAACGACACAAATTAACTTATTGGATGCACAAGATTGGTTAAAAACCGTAATTGGACAAGAATAAGCCTTGGGAGGACGAAAATGACCTAAATGTTCATCCAATGACACAAATGAACTTATTGGATGCACAAGATTGGTTAAAAACCCTAATTGGACAAGAATAAGCCTAGGGTGGACGAAAATGACCTAAATGTTCATCCAATGACACAAATGAACTTATTGGATGCATAAGATTGGTTAAAAGCCCTAATTGGACAAGAATAAGCCTATGGAGAACGAAAATGACCTAAATGTTCATCCAATGACACAAACACACCTATTGGATGCACAAGATTGGTTAAATACCCTAATTGGACAAGAATAATCCTAGGGAGGACGAAAATGACCTAAATGTTCATCCAATGACACAAATGAACTTATTGGATGCACAAGATTGGTTAAAAACCCTAATTGGACAACAATAAGCCTTGGGAGGACGAAAATGACCTAAATGTTCATCCAATGACACAAATGAACTTATTGGATGCACAAGATTGGTTAAAAACCCTAATT
Organism: Cicer pinnatifidum; assembly: GCA_037974775.1. Classification (NCBI taxonomy): domain Eukaryota; kingdom Viridiplantae; phylum Streptophyta; class Magnoliopsida; order Fabales; family Fabaceae; genus Cicer; species Cicer pinnatifidum. The sequence goes on along the minus strand of JBBPBR010000643.1, from coordinate 44,751 downwards.
GGACAAGAATAAGCCTTGGGAGGACGAAAATGACCTAAATGTTCATCCAATGACACAAATGAACTTATTGGATGCACAAGATTGCTTAAAACCATAATTGGACAAGAATAAGACTAGGGACGACGAAAATGACCTAAATGTTCATCCAATGACACAAACACACCTATTGGATGCACAAGATTTGTTTGAAACCCTAATTGAACAAGAATAAGCCTAGGGAGGACGAAAACGACTTAAATCTTAATCCAATGACACAAATGAACTTATTGGACGCACAAGATTGCTTAAAACCCTAATTGGACAAGAATAAGACTAGGGAGGACGAAAATGACCTAAATGTTCATCCAATGACACAAACACACCTATTGGATGCACAAGATTGGTTAAAAACCCTAATTGGACAACAATAAGCCTAGGGAGGATGAAAATGACCTAAATGTTCATCTAATGACACAAACACACCTATTGGATGCACAAGATTGGTTAAAAACCCTAATTGGACAAGAATAAGCCAAGGGAGGACGAAAATGACCTAAATGTTCATCCAATGACACAAATGAACTTATTGGATGCACAAGATTGGTTAAAAACCCTAATTGGACAAGAATAAGCCTTGGGAGGACGAAAATGACCTAAATGTTCATCCAATGACACAAATGAACTTATTGGATGCACAAGATTGGTTAAAAACCCTAATTGGACAAGAATAAGCCTTGGGAGGACGAAAATGACCTAAATGTTCATCCAATGACACAAATGAACTTATTGGATGCACAAGATTGGTTAAAAACCCTAATTAGACAAGAATAAGCCTAGGGAGGACGAAAATGACCTAAAAGTTTATCCAATGACACAAATGAACTTATTGGATGCACAAGATTGGTTAAAAACCCTAATTGGACAAGAATAAGCCTAGGGAGGACGAAAATGATCTAAATGTTCATCCAATGACACAAACACACCTATTGGATGCACAAGATTGGTTAAAAACCCTAATTGGACAAGAATAAGCCTAGGGAGGACGAAAATGACCTAAATGTTCATCCAATGACACAAATGAACTTATTGGATGCACAAGATTGGTTAAAAACGTTAATTGGACAAGAATAAGCCTAGGGAGGACGAAAATGACCTAAATGTTCATCCAATGACACAAATGAACTTATTGGATGCACAAGATTGCTTAAAAACCCTAATTGGACAAGAATAAGCCTAGGGAGGACGAAAATGACCTAAATGTTCATCCAATGACACAAATACACCTATTGGATGCACAAGATTGGTTAAAAATCCTAATTGGACAAGAATATGCCTAGGGAGGACGAAAATGACCTAAATGTTCATCCAATGACACAAATGAACTTATTGGATGCACAAGATTGCTTAAAAACCCTAATTGGACAAGAATAAGCCTAGGGAGGACGAAAATGACCTAAATGTTCAATAAATGACACAAACACACCTATTGGATGCACAAGATTGGTTAAAAACCCTAATTGGACAAGAATAAGCCTAGGGAGGACGAAAATGACCTAAATGTTCATCCAATGACACAAATGAACTTATTGGATGCACAAGATTGCTTAAAAACCCTAATTGGACAAGAATAAGCCTAGGGACGACGAAAATGACCTAAATGTTCATCCAATGACACAAATGAACTTATTGGATGCACAAGATTGGTTAAAAACCCTAATTGGACAACAATAAGCCTTTGGAGGACGGAAATGACCTAAATGTTCATCCAATGACACAAATGAACTTATTGGATGCACAAGATTGGTTAAAAACCCTAATGGGACAAGAATAAGCCTAGGGTGGACGAAAATGACATAAATGTTTATCCAATGACACAAACACACCTATTGGATGCACAAGATTGGTTAGAAACCCTAATTGAACAAGAATAAGCCTAGGGATGACGAAAATGACCTACATGTTCATCCAATGACACAAATGAACTTATTGGATGCACAAGATTGGTTAAAAACCCTAATTGGACAAGAATAAGCCTTGGGAGGACGAAAATGACCTAAATGTTCATCCAATGACACAAATGAACTTATTGGATGCACAAGATTGGTTAAAAACCCTAATTGGACAAGAATAAGCCATGGGAGGACGAAAATGACCTAAATGTTCATCCAATGACACAAATTAACTTATTGGATGCACAAGATTGGTTAAAAACCTTAATTGGACAAGAATAAGCCTAGGGTGGACGAAAATGACCTAAATGTTCATCCAATGACACAAATGAACTTATTTGATGCACAAGATTGCTTAAAAACCCTAATTGGACAAGAATAAGCCTAGCGAGGACGAAAATGACCTAAATGTTCATCCAACGACACAAATTAACTTATTGGATGCACAAGATTGGTTAAAAACCGTAATTGGACAAGAATAAGCCTTGGGAGGACGAAAATGACCTAAATGTTCATCCAATGACACAAATGAACTTATTGGATGCACAAGATTGGTTAAAAACCCTAATTGAACAAGAATAAGCCTAAGGAGGACGAAAATGACCTAAATGTTCATCCAATGACACAAATGAACTTATTGGATGCATAAGATTGGTTAAAAACCCTAATTGGACAAGAATAAGCCTATGGAGAACGAAAATGACCTAAATGTTCATCCAATGACACAAACACACCTATTGGATGCACAAGATTGGTTAAAAACCCTAATTGGAAAAGAATAAGCCTAGGGAGGACGAAAATGACCTAAATGTTCATCCAATGACACAAATGAACTTATTGGATGCACAAGATTGGTTAAAAACCCTAATTGGACAAGAATAAGCCTTGGGAGGACGAAAATGACCTAAATGTTCATCCAATGACACAAATGAACTTATTGGATGCACAAGATTGGTTAAAAACCCTAATTGGACAAGAATAAGCCTAGGGTGGATTAAAATGACCTAAATGTTCATCCAATGACACAAATGAACTTATTGGATGCACAAAATTGGTTAAAAACCCTAATTGGACAAGAATAAGCCTAGGGAGAACGAAAATGACCTAAATGTTCATCCAATGACACAAACACACCTATTGGATGCACAAGATTGGTTAAAAACCCTAATTGGACAAGAATAAGCCTTGGGAGGACGAAAATGACCTAAATGTTCATCCAATGACACAAATGAACTTATTGGATGCACAAGATTGGTTAAAAACCCTAATTGGACAAGAATAAGACTAGGGAGGACGAAAATGACCTAAATGTTCATCCAATGACACAAACACAACTACTGGATGCACAAGATTGGTTAAAAACCCTAATTGGACAACAATAAGCCTAGGGAGGATGAAAATGACCTAAATGTTCATCTAATGACACATACACACCTACTGGATGCACAAGATTGGTTAAAAACCCTAATTGGACAACAATAAGCCTAGGGAGGATGAAAATGACCTAAATGTTCATCTAATGACACAAACAAACCTATTGGATGCACAAGATTGGTTAAAAACCCTAATTGCACAAAACTAAGCCTAGTGAGGACGAAAATAACCTAAATGTTCATCCAATGACACAAATGAACTTATTGGATGCACAAGATTGCTTAAAACCCTAATTGGTCAAGAATAAGACTAGGGAGGACGAAAATGACCTAAATGTTCATCCAATGACACAAACACACCTATTGGATGCACAAGATTGGTTAGAAACCCTAATTGAACAAGAATAAGCCTAGAGAGGATGAAAATGACCTAAATGTTCATCCAATGAAACAAATGAACTTATTGGATTCACAAGATTGCTTAAAAACCTTAATTGGACAAGAATAATCCTAGGGAGGACGAAAATGACCTAAATGTTCATCCAATGACACAAATGAACTTATTGGATGCACAAGATTGGTTAAAAACCCTAATTGGACAAGAATAAGCCTTGGGAGGACGAAAATGACCTAAATGTTCATCCAATGACACAAATGAACTTATTGGATGCACAAGATTGGTTAAAAACCCTAATTGGACAAGAATAAGCCTAGGGTGGACGAAAATAACCTAAACGTTTATCCAATGACACAAATGAACTTATTGGATGCACAAGATTGGTTAAAAACCCTAATTGGACAAGAATAAGCCTATGGAGAACGAAAATGACCTAAATGTTCATCCAATGACACAAACACACCTATTGGATGCACAAGATTGGTTAAAAACCCTAATTGGACAAGAATAAGCCTAGGGATGACGAAAATGACCTAAATGTTCATCCAATAACACAAATGAACTTATTGGATGCACAAGATTGGTTAAAAGCCCTAATTGGACAAGAATAAGCCTTGGGAGGACGAAAATGACCTAAATGTTCATCCAATGACACAAATGAACTTATTGGATGCACAAGATTGGTTAAAAACCCTAATTGGACAAGAATAAGCCTAGGGTGGACGAAAATGACCTAAATGTTCATCCAATGACACAAATGAACTTATTGGATGCATAAGATTGGTTAAAAGCCCTAATTGGACAAGAATAAGCCTATGGAGAACGAAAATGACCTAAATGTTCATCCAATGACACAAACACACATATTGGATGCACAAGATTGGTTAAAAACCCTAATTGGACAAGAATAAGCCTAGGGAGGACGAAAATGACCTAAATGTTCATCCAATGACACAAATGAACATATTGGATGCACAAGATTGGTTAAAAACCCTAATTGGACAAGAATAAGCCTATGGAGGACGAAAATGACCAAAATGTTCATCCAATGACACAAACACACCTATTGGATGCACAAGATTGGTTAAAAACCCTAATTGGACAAGAATAAGCCTAGGGAGGACGAAAATGACCTAAATGTTCATCCAATGACACAAACACACCTATTGGATGCACAAGATTGGTTAAAAACCCTAATTGGACAAGAATAAGCCTAGGGAGGACGAAAATGAACTAAATGTTCATCCAATGACACAAATTAACTTATTGGATGCACAAGATTACTTAAAAACCCTAATTGGACAAGAATAAGTCTTGGGAGGACGAAAATGACCTAAATGTTCATCCAATGACACAAATGAACTTATTGGATGCACAAGATTGGTTAAAAACCCTAATTGGACAAGAATAAGCCTTGGGAGGACGAAAATGACCTAAATGTTCATCCAATGACACAAATGAACTTATTGGATGCACAAGATTGGTTAAAAACCCTAATTGGACAAGAATAAGCCTTGGGAGGATGAAAATGACCTAAATGTTCATCCAACGACACAAATGAACTTATTGGATGCACAAGATTGCTTAAAACCATAATTGGACAAGAATAAGACTAGGGACGACGAAAATGACCTAAATGTTAATCCAATGACACAAACACACCTATTGGATGCACAAGATTGGTTAAAAACCCTAATTGGACAAGAATATGCCTAGGGAGGACGAAAATGACCTAAATGTTTATCCAATGACACAAATGAACTTATTGGATGCACAAGATTGGTTAAAAACCCTAATTGGACAAGAATAAGCCTTGGGAGGACGAAAATGACCTAAATGTTCATCCAATGACACAAATGAACTTATTGGTTGCAGAAGATTGGTTAAAGACCCTAATTGGACAAGAATAAGCCTTGGGAGGACGAAAATGACCTAAATGTTCATCCAATGACACAAATGAACTTATTGGATGCACAAGATTGCTTAAAACCATAATTGGACAAGAATAAGACTAGGGACGACGAAAATGACCTAAATGTTCATCCAATGACACAAACACACCTATTGGATGCACAAGATTTCTTAAAAACCCTAATTGGACAAGAATAAGCCTAGGGTGGACGAAAATGACCTAAATTTTCTTCCAATGACACAAATGAACTTATTGGATGCATAAGATTGGTTAAAAACCCTAATAGGACAAGAATAAGCCTATGGAGAACGAAAATGACCTAAATGTTCATCCAATGACACAAATGAACTTATTGGATGCACAAGATTGGTTAAAAACCTTAATTGGACAAGAATAAGCCTAGGGTGGACGAAAATAACCTAAATGTTCATCCAATGACACAAATGAACTTATTGGATGCACAAGATTGGTTAAAAACCCTAATTGGACAAGAATAAGCCTTAGGAGGACGAAAATGACCTAAATGTTCATCCAATGACACAAATGAACTTATTTGATGCACAAGATTGGTTAAAAACCCTAATTGGACAAGAATAAGCCTTGGGAGGACGAAAATGACCTAAATGTTCATCCAATGACACAAATGAACTTATTGGATGCACAAGATTGGTTAAAAACCCTAATTGGACAAGAATAAGCCTTGGGAGTACGAAAATGACCTAAATGTTCATCCAACGACACAAATGAACTTATTGGATGCACACGATTGCTTAAAACCATAATTGGACAAGAATAAGACTAGGGACGACGAAAGTGACCTAAATGTTAATCCAATGACACAAACACACCTATTGGATGCACAAGATTTGTTAGAAACCCTAATTGAACAAGAATAAGCCTAGGGAGGACGAAAATGACTTAAATCTTAATCCAATGACACAAATGAACTTATTGGACGCACAAGATTGCTTAAAACCCTAATTGGACAAGAATAAGACTAGGGAGGACGGAAATGACCTAAATGTTCATCTAATGACACAAACACACCTATTGGATGCACAAGATTGGTTAAAAACCCTAATTGCACAAAACTAAGCCTAGGGAGGACGAAAATAACCTAAATGTTCATCCAATGACACAAATGAACTTATTGGATGCACAAGATTGGTTAAAAGCCCTAATTGGACAAGAATAAGCCTTGGGAGGACGAAAATGACCTAAATGTTCATCCAATGACACAAATGAACTTATTGGATGCACAAGATTGGTTAAAAACCCTAATTGGACAAGAATAAGCCTAGGGTGGACGAAAATGACCTAAATGTTCATCCAATGACACAAATGAACTTATTGGATGCACAAGATTGGTTAAAAACCCTAATTGGACAAGAATAAGCCTATGGAGAACGAAAATGACCTAAATGTTCATCCAATGACACAAACACACCTATTGGATGCACAAGATTGGTTAGAAACCCTAATTGGACAACAATAAGCCTAGGGAGGATGAAAATGACCTAAATGTTCATCTAATGACACAAACACACCTATTGGATGCACAAGATTGGTTAAAAACCCTAATTGCACAAAACTAAGCCTAGGGAGGACGAAAATAACCTAAATGTTCATCCAATGACCCAAATGAACTTATTGGATGCACAAGATTGCTTAAAACCCTAATTGGACAAGAATAAGACTAGGGAGGACGAAAATGACCTAAATGTTCATCCAATGACACAAACACACCTATTGGATGCACAAGATTGGTTAGAAACCCTAATTGAACAAGAATAAGCCTAAGGAGGACGTTAATGACCTAAATGTTCATCCAATGACACAAATGAACTTATTGGATGCACAAGATTGGTTAGAAACCCTAATTGGACAAGAATAAGCCTAGGGAGGACGAAAATGACCTAAATGTTCATCCAATGACACAAATGAACTTATTGGATGCACAAGATTGGTTAAAAACCCTAATTGGACAAGAATAAGCCTAGGGTGGACGAAAATGACCTAAATGTTCATCCAATGACACAAATGAACTTATTGGATGCATAAGATTGGTTAAAAGCCCTAATTGGACAAGAATAAGCCTATGGAGAACGAAAATGACCTAAATGTTCATCCAATGACACAAACACACCTATTGGATGCACAAGATTGGTTAAAAACCCTAATTGGACAAGAATAAGCCTAGGGAGGACGAAAATGACCTAAATGTTCATCCAATGACACAAATGAACTTATTGGATCCACAAGATTGGTTAAAAACCCTAATTGGACAAGAATAAGCATAAGGAGGACGAAAATGACCTAAATGTTCATCCAATGACACAAACACACCTATTGGATGCACAAGATTGGTTAAAAACCCTAATTGGACAAGAATAAGCCTAGGGAGGACGAAAATGACCTAAATGTTCATCCAATGACACAAATTAACCTATTGGATGCACAAGATTGGTTAAAAACCCTAATTGGACAAGAATAAGCCTTGGGAGGACGAAAATGACCTAAATGTTCATCCAATGACACAAATGAACTTATTGGATGCACAAGATTGGTTAAAAACCCTAATTGGACAAGAATAAGCCTAGGGAGGACGAAAATGACCTAAATGTTCATCCAATGACACAAATGAACTTATTGGATGCACAAGATTGGTTAGAAACCCTAATTGGACAAGAATATGCCTTGGGAGGACGAAAATGACCTAAATGTTCATCCAATTACACAAATGAACTTATTGGATGCACAAGATTGCTTAAAAACCCTAATTGGACAAGAATTAGCCTAGGGAGGACGAAAATGACCTAAATGTTCATCCAATGACACAAATACACCTATTGGATGCACAAGATTGGTTAAAAACCCTAATTGGACAAGAATAAGCCTTGGGAGGACGAAAATGACCTAAATGTTCATCCAATGACACAAATGAACTTATTGGATGCACAAGATTGGTTAAAAACCCTAATTGGACAAGAATAAGCCTAGGGAGGACGAAAATGACCTAAATGTTCATCCTATGACACAAATGAACTTATTGGGTGCACAAGATTGATTAAAAACCCTAATTGGACAAGAATAAGCCTAGGGAGGACGAAAATGACCTAAATGTTCATCCAATGACACAAATGAACTTATTGGATGCACAAGATTGGTTAAAAACCCTAATTGGACAACAATAAGCTTTGGGAGGACGAAAATGACCTAAATGTTCATCCAATGACACAAATACACCTATTGGATGCAAAAGATTGGTTAGAAACCCTAATTTGACAAGAATAAGCCTAGGGAGGACGAAAATGACCTAAATGTTCATCCATTGACACAAACACACCTATTGGATGCACAAGATTGGTTAAAAACCCTAATTGGACAAGAATAAGCCTACGGAGGACGAAAATGACCTAAATGTTCATCCAATGACACAAACACACCTATTGGATGCACAAGATTGCTTATAAACCCTAATTGGACAAGAATAAGCCTAGGGAGGACGAAAATGACCTAAATGTTCATCCAATGACACAAACACACCTATTGGATGCACAAGATTGGTTAAAAACCCTAATTGGACAAGAATAAGCCTAGGGAGGACGAAAATGACGTAAATGTTCATCCAATGACACAAATGAACTTATTGGATGCACAAGATTGCTTAAAAACCCTAATTGGACAAGAATAAGACTAGGGAGGACAAAATGACCTAAATGTTCATCCAATGACACAAACACACCTATTGGATGCAAAAGATTGGTTAGAAACCCTAATAGAACAAGACTAAGCCTAGGGAGGACGAAAATAACCTAAATGTTCATCCAATGACACAAATGAACTTATTTGATGCACAAGATTGCTTAAAAACCCTAATTGGACAAGAATAAGCCTAGGGAGGACGAAAATGACCTAAATGTTCATCCAATGACACAAATGAACTTATTGGATGCACAAGATTGGTTAAAAACCCTAATTGGACAACAATAAGCCTTGGGAGGACGAAAATGACCTAAATGTTCATCCAATGACACAAATGAACTTATTGGATGCACAAGATTGGTTAAAAACCCTAATTGGACAAGAATAAGCCTTGGGAGGACGAAAATGACCTAAATGTTCATTCAATGACACAAATGAACTTATTGGATGCACAAGATTACTTAAAACCATAATTGGACAAGAATAAGACTAGGGACGACGAAAATGACCTAAATGTTCATCCAATGACACAAACACACCTATTGGATGCACAAGATTTGTTTGAAACCCTAATTGAACAAGGATAAGCCTAGGGAGGACGAAAACGACTTAAATCTTAAACCAATGACACAAATGAACTTATTGGACGCACAAGATTGCTTAAAACCCTAATTGGACAAGAATAAGACTAGGGAGGACGAAAATGACCTAAATGTTCATCCAATGACACAAACACACCTATTGGATGCACAAGATTGGTTAGAAACCCTAATTGAACAAGAATAAGCCTAGGGAGGACGAAAATGACTTAAATCTTAATCCAATGACACAAATGAACTTATTGGACGCACAATATTGCTTAAAACCCTAATTGGACAAGAATAAGACTAGGGAGGACGAAAATGACCTAAATGTTCATTTAATGACACAAACACACCTATTGGATGCACATGATTGGTTAAAAACCCTAATTGGACAACAATAAGCCTAGGGAGGATGAAAATGACCTAAATGTTCATCTAATGACACAAACACACCTATTGGATGCACAAGATTGCATAAAACCCTAATTGGACAAGAATAAGACTAAAGAGGACGAAAATAACCTAAATGTTCGTCCAATGACACAAACACACCTATTGGATGCACAAGATTGGTTAGAAACCCTAATTGAACAAGAATAAGCCTAGGGAGGACGAAAATGACCTAAATGTTCATCCAATGACACAAATTAACTTATTGGATGCACAAGATTGGTTAAAAACCTTAATTGGACAAGAATAAGCCTAGGGTGGACGAAAATGACCTAAATGTTCATCCAATGACACAAATGAACTTATTTGATGCACAAGATTGCTTAAAAACCCTAATTGGACAAGAATAAGCCTAGGGAGGACGAAAATGACCTAAATGTTCATCCAACGACACAAATTAACTTATTGGATGCACAAGATCGGTTAAAAACCGTAATTGGACAAGAATAAGCCTTGGGAGGACGAAAATGACCTAAATGTTCATCCAATGACACAAATGAACTTATTGGATGCACAAGATTGGTTAAAAACCCTAATTGGACAAGAATAAGCCTAGGGTGGACGAAAATGACCTAAATGTTCATCCAATGACACAAATGAACTTATCGGATGCATAAGATTGGTTAAAAGCCCTAATTGGACAAGAATAAGCCTATGGAGAACGAAAATGACCTAAATGTTCATCCAATGACACAAACACACCTATTGGATGCACAAGATTGGTTAAAAACCCTAATTGGACAAGAATAAGCCTAGGGAGGACGAAAATGACCTAAATGTTCATCCAATGACACAAATGAACTTATTGGATGCACAAGATTGGTTAAAAACCCTAATTGGACAACAATAAGCCTTGGGAGGACGAAAATGACCTAAATGTTCATCCAATGACACAAATGAACTTATTGGATGCACAAGATTGGTTAAAAACCCTAATTGGGCAAGAATAAGCCTAGGGAGGACGAAAATGACCTAAATGTTCATCCAATGACACAAACACACCTATTGGATGCACAAGATTGGTTAAAAACCCTAATTGGACAACAATAAGCCTAGGGAGGACGAAAATGACCTAAATGTTCATCCAATGACACAAACATACCTATTGGATGCATAAGATTGGTTAGAAACCCTAATTGAACAAGAATAAGCCTAGGGAGGACGAAAATGACCTAAATGTTCATCCAATGACACAAATGAACTTATTGGATGCACAAGATTGCTTAAAACCCTAATTGGACAAGAATAAGACTAGGGAGGACGAAAATGACCTAAATGTTCATCCAATGACACAAACACACCTATTGGATGCACAAGATTGGTTAGAAACCCTAATTGAACAAGAATAAGCCTAGGGAGGACGAAAATGACTTAAATCTTAATCCAATGACACAAATGAACTTAATGGATGCACAAGATTGCTTAAAACCCTAATTGGACAAGAATAAGACTAGGGAGGACGAAAATGACCTAAATGTTCATACAATGAGACACAAACACACCTATTGGATGCACAAGATAGGTTAGAAACCCTAATTGGACAAGAATAAGCCTAGGGAGGACGAAAATGACCTAAATGTTCATCCAATGACACAAATGAACTTATTGGATGCACAAGATTGGTTAAAAACCCTAATTGGACAAGAATAAGCCTTGGGAGGACGAAAATGACCTAAATGTTCATCCAATGACACAAATGAACTTATTGGATGCACAAGATTTGTTAAAAACCTTAATTGGACAAGAATAAGCCTAGGGAGGACGAAATATGACCTAAATGTTCATCCAATGACACAAATGAACTTATTGGATGCACAAGATTGCTTAAAACACTAATTGGACAAGAATAAGACTAGGGAGGACGAAAATGACCTAAATGTTCATCCAATGACTCAAACACACCTATTGGATGCACAAGATTGGTTAGAAACCCTAATTGAACAAGAATAAGCCTAGGGATGACGAAAATGACCTAAATGTTCATCCAATGACACAAACACACCTATTGGATGCACAAGATTGCTTAAAAACCCTAATTGGACATGAATAAGCCTAGGGAGGACGAAAATGACCTAAATGTTCATCCAATGACACAAATGAACTTATTGGATGCACAAGATTGGTTAAAAACCATAATTGGACAAGAATAAGCATAGGGAGGACGAAAAACGACCTAAATGTTCATCCAATGACACAAATGAACTTATTGGATGCACAAGATTGCTTAAAACCCTAATTGGACAAGAATAAGCCTAGGGAGGACGAAAATGACCTAAATGTTCATCCAATGACACAAATGAACTTATTGGATGCACAAGATTGCTTAAAAACCCTAATTGGACAAGAATAAGCCTAGGGAGGACGAAAAATGACATAAATGTTCATGTAATGACACAAATGAACTTATTGGATGCACAAGATTGCTTAAAACCCTAATTGGACAAGAATAAGACTAGGGAGGACGAAAATGACCTAAATGTTCATCCAATGACACAAACACACCTATTGGATGCACAAGATTGGTTAGAAACCCTAATTTAACAAGAATAAGCCTAGGGAGGACGAAAATGACCTAAATGTTCATCCAATGACACAAATGAACTTATTGGATGCACAAGATTGCTTAAAAACCCTAATTGGATAAGAATAAGCCTAGGGAGGACGAAAATGACCTAAATGTTCATCCAATGACACAAATGAACTTATTGGATGCACAAGATTGGTTAAAAACCCTAATTGGACAAGAATAAGCCTTGGGAGGACGAAAATGACCTAAATGTTCATCCAATGACACAAATGAACTTATTGGATGCACAAGATTGGTTAAAAACCTTAATTGGACAAGAATAAGCCTAGGGTGGACGAAAATGACCTAAATGTTCATCCAAAGACACAAACACACCTATTGGATGCACAAGATTGGTTAAAAACCCTAATTGGACAACAATAAGCCTAGGGAGGATGAAAATGACCTAAATGTTCATCTAATGACACAAACACACCTATTGGATGCACAAGATTGGTTAAAAACCCTAATTGCACAAAACTAAGCCTAGGGAGGACGAAAATAACCTAAATGTTCATCCAATGACACAAATGAACTTATTGGATGCACAAGATTGGTTAAAAACCCTAATTGGACAAGAATAAGCCTAGGGTGGACGAAAATGACCTAAATGTTCATCCAATGACACAAATGAACTTATTGGATGCATAAGATTGGTTAAAAGCCTTAATTGGACAAGAATAAGCCTATGGAGAACGAAAATGACCTAAATGTTCATCCAATGACACAAACACACCTATTGGATGCACAAGATTGGTTAAAAACCCTAATTGGACAAGAATAAGCCTAGGGAGGACGAAAATGACCTAAATGTTCATCCAACGACACAAATTAACTTATTGGATGCACAAGATTGGTTAAAAACCGTAATTGGACAAGAATAAGCCTTGGGAGGACTAAAATGACCTAAATGTTCATCCAATGAGACAAATGAACTTATTGGATGCACAAGATTGGTTAAAAACCCTAATTGGACAAGAATAAGCCTAGGGAGGACGAAAATGACCTAAATGTTCATCCAATGACACAAACACACCTATTGGATGCACAAGATTGGTTAAAAACCCTAATTGGACAAGAATAAGCCTAGGGAGGACGAAAATGACCTAAATGTTCACCCAACGACACAAACACACCTATTGGATGCACAAGATTGGTTAAAAACCCTAATTGGACAAGAATAAGCCTAGGGAGGACGAAAATTACCTAAATGTTCATCCAATGACACAAACACACCTATTGGATGCACAAGATTGGTTAAAAACCCTAATTGGACAAGAATAAGCCTTGGGAGGACGAAAATGACCTAAATGTTCATCCAATGACACAAATGCACTTATTGGATGCACAAGATTGGTTAAAAACCCTAATTGGACAAGAATAAGCCTAGGGTGGACGCACATGACCTAAATGTTCATCCAATGACACAAATGAACTTATTGGATGCACAAGATTGGTTAAAAACCCTAATTGGACAAGAATAAGCCTAGGGAGGACGAAAATGACCTAAATGTTCATCCAATGACACAAATGAACTTATTGGATGCACAAGATTGCTTAAAAACCCTAATTGGACAAGAATAAGTTTAGGGAGGACGAAAATTACCTAAATGTTCATCCAATGACACAAATACACCTATTGGATGCACAAGATTGGTAAGAAACCCTAATTGGACAAGAATAAGCCTAGGGAGGACGAAAATAACCTAAATGTTCATCCAATGACACAAATGAACTTATTGGATGCACAAGATTGCTTAAAAACCTAATTGGACAAGAATAAGCCTAGGGAGGACGAAAATGACCTAAATGTTCATCCAATGACACAAATGAACTTATTGGATGCACAAGATTGCTTAAAACCCTAATTGGACAAGAATAAGACTAGGGAGGACGAAAATGACCTAAATGCTCATCCAATGACACAAACACACCTATTGGATGCACAAGATTGGTTAGAAACCCTAATTGAACAAGAATAAGCCTAGGGAGGACGAAAATGACCTAAATGTTCATCCAATGAAACAAATGAACTTATTGGATTCACAAGATTGCTTAAAAACCCTAATTGGACAAGAATAAGCCTAGGGAGGACGAAAATGACCTAAATGTTCATCCAATGACACAAATGAACTTATTGGATGCACAAGATTGGTTAAAAACCCTAATTGGACAAGAATAAGCCTTGGGAGGACGAAAATGACCTAAATGTTCATCCAATGACACAAATGAACTTATTGGATGCACAAGATTGGTTAAAAACCCTGATTGGACAAGAATAAGCCTAGGGTGGACGAAAATGACCTAAATGTTCATCCAATGACACAAATGAACTTATTGGATGCACAAGATTGGTTAGAAACCCTAATTGGACAAGAATAAGCCTAGGGAGGACGAAAATGACCTAAATGTTCATCCAATGAAACAAATGAACTTATTGAATTCACAAGATTTCTTAAAAACCCTAATTGGACAAGAATAAGCCTAGGGAGGACGAAAATGACCTAAATGTTCATCCAATGACACAAATGAACTTATTGGATGCACAAGATTGGTTAAAAACCCTAATTGGACAAGAATAAGCCTTGGGAGGACGAAAATGACCTAAATGTTCATCCAATGACACAAATGAACTTATTGGATGCAAAAGATTGCTTAAAACCCTAATTGAACAAGAATAAGACTAGGGACGACGAAAATGACCTAAATGTTCATCCAATGACACAAACACACCTATTGGATGCACAAGATTGGTTAGAAACCCTAATTGAACAAGAATAAGCCTAGGGAGGACGAAAATGACCTAAATGTTCATCCAATGAAACAAATGAACTTATTGAATTCACAAGATTTCTTAAAAACCCTAATTGGACAAGAATAAGCCTAGGGAGGACGAAAATGACCTAAATGTTCATCCAATGACACAAATGAACTTATTGGATGCACAAGATTGGTTAAAAACCCTAATTGGACAAGAATAAGCCTTGGGAGGACGAAAATGACCTAAATGTTCATCCAATGACACAAATGAACTTATTGGATGCACAAGATTGGTTAAAAACCCTAATTGGACAAGAATAAGCCTTGGGAGGACGAAAATGACCTAAATGTTCATCCAATGACACAAATGAACTTATTGGATGCACAAGATTGCTTAAAACCATAATTGGACAAGAATAAGACTAGGGACGACGAAAATGACCTAAATGTTCATCCAATGACACAAACACACCTATTGGATGCACAAGATTTGTTTGAAACCTTAATTGAACAAGGATAAGCCTAGGGAGGACGAAAACGACTTAAATCTTAATCCAATGACACAAATGAACATATTGGACGCACAAGATTGCTTAAAACCTTAATTGAACAAGGATAAGCCTAGGGAGGACGAAAACGACTTAAATCTTAATCCAATGACACAAATGAACTTATTGGACGCACAAGATTGCTTAAAACCCTAATTGGACAAGAATAAGACTAGGGAGGACGAAAATGACCTAAATGTTCATCCAATGACACAAACACACCTATTGGATGCACAAGATTGGTTAGAAACCCTAATTGAACAAGAATAAGCCTAGGGAGGACGAAAATGGCTTAAATCTTAATCCAATGACACAAATGAACTTATTGGACGCACAATATTGCTTAAAACCCTAATTGGACAAGAATAAGACTAGGGAGGACGAAAATGACCTAAATGTTCATTTAATGACACAAACACACCTATTGGATGCACAAGATTGGTTAAAAACCCTAATTGGACAACAATAAGCCTAGGGAGGATGAAAATGACCTAAATGTTCATCTAATGACACAAACACACCTATTGGATGCACAAGATTGCATAAAACCCTAATTGGACAAGAATAAGACTAAAGAGGACGAAAATAACCTAAATGTTCGTCCAATGACACAAACACACCTATTGGATGCACAAGATTGGTTAGAAACCCTAATTGAACAAGAATAAGCCTAGGGAGGACGAAAATGACCTAAATGTTCATTCAATGACACAAATGAACTTATTGGATGCACAAGATTGCTTAAAAACCCTAATTGGATAAGAATAAGCCTAGGGAGGACGAAAATGACCTAAAAGTTCATCCAATGACACAAATGAACTTATTGGATGCACAAGATTGGTTAAAAACCCTAATTGGACAAGAATAAGCCTTGGGAGGACGAAAATGACCTAAATGTTCATCCAACGACACAAATCAACTTATTGGATGCACAAGATTGGTTAAAAACCCTAATTGGACAAGAATAAGCCATGGGAGGACGAAAATGACCTAAATGTTCATCCAATGACACAAATTAACTTATTGGATGCACAAGATTGGTTAAAAACCTTAATTGGACAAGAATAAGCCTAGGGTGGACGAAAATGACCTAAATGTTCATCCAATGACACAAATGAACTTATTTGATGCACAAGATTGCTTAAAAACCCTAATTGGACAAGAATAAGCCTAGGGAGGACGAAAATGACCTTAATGTTCATCCAACGACACAAATTAACTTATTGGATGCACAAGATTGGTTAAAAACCGTAATTGGACAAGAATAAGCCTTGGGAGGACGAAAATGACCTAAATGTTCATCCAATGACACAAATGAACTTATTGGATGCACAAGATTGGTTAAAAACCCTAATTGTACAAGAATAAGCCTAAGGAGGACGAAAATGACCTAAATGTTCATCCAATGACACAAATGAACTTATTGGATGCATAAGATTGGTTAAAAACCCTAATTGGACAAGAATAAGCCTATGGAGAACGAAAATGACCTAAATGTTCATCCAATGACACAAACACACCTATTGGATGCACAAGATTGGTTAAAAACCCTAATTGGACAAGAATAAGCCTAGGGAGGACGAAAATGACCTAAATGTTCATCCAACGACACAAATTAACTTATTGGATGCACAAGATTGGTTAAAAACCGTAATTGGACAAGAATATGCCTTGGGAGGACGAAAATGACCTAAATGTTCATCCAATGACACAAATGAACTTATTGGATGCACAAGATTGGTTAAAAACCCTAATTGTACAAGAATAAGCCTAAGGATGACGAAAATGACCTAAATGTTCATCCAATGACACAAATGAACTTATTGGATGCATAAGATTGGTTAAAAACCCTAATTGGACAAGAATAAGCCTATGGAGAACGAAAATGACCTAAATGTTCATCCAATGACACAAACAAACCTATTGGATGCACAAGATTGGTTAAAAACCCTAATTGGACAAGAATAAGCCTAGGGAGGACGAAAATGACCTAAATGTTCATCCAATAACACAAATGAACTTATTGGATGCACAAGATTGCTTAAAAACCCTAATTAGACAAGAATAAGCCTAGGAAAGACGAAAATGACCTAAATGTTCGTCCAATGACACAAATACATCTATTGGATGCACAAGATTGGTTAGAAACCCTAATTGGACAAGAATAAGCTTAGGGAGGACGAAAATGACCTAAATGTTCATCCAATGACACAAACACACCTATTCGATGCACAAGATTGGTTAAAAACCCTAATTGGACAAGAATAAGCCTTGGGAGGACGAAAATGACCTAAATGTTCATCTAATGACACAAATGAACTTATTGGATGCACAAGATTGGTTAAAAACCCTAATTGGACAAGAATAAGCCTAGGGTGGACGAAAATGACCTAAATGTTTATCCAATGACACAAATGAACTTATTGGATGCACAAGATTGGTTAAAAACCCTAATTGGACAAGAATAAGCCTAGGGAGGACGAAAATGACCTAAATGTTCATCCAATGACACAAACACACCTATTGGATGCACAAGATTGGTTAAAAACCCTAATTGGACAAGAATAAGCCTATGGAGGACGAAAATGACCTAAATGTTCATCCAATGAAACAAACACACCTATTGGATGCACAAGATTGGTTAAAAACCCTAATTATACAAGTATAAGCCTAGCGAGGACGAAAATGACGTAAATGTTCATCCAATGACACAAATGAACTTATTGGATGCACAAGATTGCTTAAAAACCCTAATTGGACAAGAATAAGCCTAGGGAGGACGAAAATGACCTAAATGTTCATCCAATGACACAAACACACCTATTGGATGCACAAGATTGGTTAAAAACCCTAATTGCACAAAACTAAGCCTAGGGAGGACGAAAATAACCTAAATGTTCATCCAATGACACAAATGAACTTATTGGATGCACAAGATTGCTTAAAACCCTAATTGGACAAGAATAAGGCTAGGGAGGACGAAAATGACCTAAATGTTCATCCAATGACACAAAACACACCTATTGGATGAACAAGATTGGTTAGAAACCCAAATTGAACAAGAATAATCCTTGGGAAGACGAAAATGACCTAAATGTTCATCCAATGACACAAACACACCTATTGGATGCACAAGATTGGTTAGAAACCCTAATTGGACAAGAATAAGCCTTGGGAGGACGAAAATGACCTAATTGTTCATCCAATGACGCAAATGATCTTATTGGATGCACAAGATTGGTTAAAAAGCCTAATTGGACAAGAATAAGCCTTGGGAGGACGAAAATGACCTAAATGTTCATCCAATGACACAAATGAACTTATTGGATGCACAAGATTGCTTAAAACCCTAATTGGATAAGAATAAGTCTTGGGAGGACGAAAATGACCTAAATGTTCATCAAATGACACAAACACACCTAATGGATGCACAAGATTGGCTTAAAACCCTAATTGGACAAGAATAAGACCAGGGAGGACGAAAATGACCTAAATGTTCATCCAATGACACAAACACACCTATTGGATGCACAAGATTGGTTAAAAACCCTAATTGGACAACAATAAGCCTAGGGAGGATGAAAATGACCTAAATGTTCATCTAATGACACAAACACACTTATTGGATGCACAAGATTGGTTAAAAACCCTAATTGCACAAAACTAAGCCTAGGGAGGACGAAAATAACCTAAATGTTCATCCAATGACACACATGAACTTATTGGATGCACAAGATTACATAAAACCCTAATTGGACAAGAATAAGACTAGGGAGGACGAAAATGACCTAAATGTTCATCCAATGACACAAACACACGTATTGGATGCACAAGATTGGTTAGAAACCCTAATTGAACAAGAATAAGCCTAGGGAGGACGAAAATGACCTAAATGTTCATCCAATGACACAAATGAACTTATTGGATGCACAAGATTGCTTAAAAACCCTAATTCGATAAGAATAAGCCTAGGGAGGACGAAAATGACCTAAATGTTCATCCAATGACACAAATGAACTTACTGGATGCAAAAGATTGGTTAAAAACCCTAATTGGACAAGAATAAGCCTTGGGAGGACGAAAATGACCTAAATGTTCATCCAATGACACAAATGAACTTATTGGATGCACAAGATTGGTTAAAAACCCTAATTGGACAAGAATAAGCCTTGGGAGGACGAAAATGACCTAAATGTTCATCCAATGACACAAATGAACTTATTGGATGCACAAGATTGGTTAAAAACCCTAATTGGACAAGAATAAGCCCATTGGAGGACGAAAATGACTTAAATGTTCATCCAATGACACAAATGAACTTATTGGATGCACAAGATTGCTTAAAACCATAATTGGACAAGAATAAGACTAGGGAGGACGAAAATGACCTAAATGTTCATCCAATGACACAAATGAACTTATTGGATGCACAAGATTGGTTAAAAACCCTAATTGGACAAGAATAAGCCTAGGGTGGACGAAAATGACCTAAATGTTCATCCAATGACACAAATGAACTTATTGGATGCATAAGATTGGTTAAAAACCCTAATAGGACAAGAATAAGCCTATGGAGAACGAAAATGACCTAAATGTTCATCCAATGACACAAATGAACTTATTGGATGCACAAGATTGGTTAAAAACCTTAATTGGACAAGAATAAGCCTAGGGTGGACGAAAATAACCTAAATGTTCATCCAATGACACAAATGAACTTATTGGATGCACAAGATTGCATAAAACCCGAATTGGACAAGAATAAAACTTATTGGACGAAAATGACCTAAATGTTCATCCAATGACACAAACACACCTATTGGATGCACAAGATTGGTTAGAATCCCTAATTGAACAAGAATAAGCCTAGGGAGGACGAAAATGACCTAAATGTTCATCCAATGACACAAATGAACTTATTGGATGCACAAGATTGCTTAAAAACCCTAATTGGATAAGAATAAGCCTAGGGAGGACGAAAATGACCTAAATGTTCATCCAATGACACAAATGAACTTATTGGATGCACAAGATTGGTTAAAAACCCTAATTGGACAAGAATAAGCCTTGGGAGGATGAAAATGACCTAAATGTTCATCCAACGACACAAATGAACTTATTGGATGCACAAGATTGGTTAAAAACCCTAATTGGACAAGAATAAGCCTTGGGAGGACGAAAATGACCTAAATGTTCATCCAATGACACAAATTAACTTATTGGATGCACAAGATTGGTTAAAAACCTTAATTGGACAAGAATAAGCCTAGGGTGGACGAAAATGACCTAAATGTTCATCCAATGACACAAATGAACTTATTTGATGCACAAGATTGCTTAAAAACCCTAATTGGACCAGAATAAGCCTAGGGAGGACGAAAATGACCTAAATGTTCATCCAACGACACAAATTAACTTATTGGATGCAAAAGATTGGTTAAAAACCGTAATTGGACAAGAATAAGCCTTGGGAGGACGAAAATGACCTAAATGTTCATCCAATGACACAAATGAACTTATTGGATGCACAAGATTGGTTAAAAACCCTAATTGGACAAGAATAAGCCTAGGGTGGACGAAAATGACCTAAATTTTCATCTAATGACACAAATGAACTTATTGGATGCATAAGAATGGTTAAAACCCCTAATTGGACAAGAATAAGCCTTGGGAGGACGAAAATGACCTAAATGTTCATCCAATGACACAAATGAACTTATTGGATGCACAAGATTGCTTAAAACCATAATTGGACAAGAATAAGACTAGGGACGACGAAAATGACCTAAATGTTAATCCAATGACACAAACACACCTATTGGATGCACAAGATTGGTTAAAAACCCTAATTGGACAAGAATATGCCTAGGGAGGACGAAAATGACCTAAATGTTTATCCAATGACACAAATGAACTTATTGGATGCACAAGATTGGTTAAAAACCCTAATTGGACAAGAATAAGTCTTGGGAGGACGAAAATGACCTAAATGTTCATCCAATGACACAAATGAACTTATTGGATGCACAAGATTGGTTAATAACCCTAATTGGACAAGAATAAGCCTTGGGAGGACGAAAATGACCTAAATGTTCATCCAATGACACAAATGAACTTATTGGATGCACAAGATTGCTTAAAACCATAATTGGACAAGAATAAGACTAGGGACGACGAAAATGACCTAAATGTTCATCCAATGACACAAACACACCTATTGGATGCACAAGATTTCTTAAAAACCCTAATTGGACAAGAATAAGCCTATGGTGGACGAAAATGACCTAAATTTTCATCCAATGACACAAATGAACTTATTGGATGCATAAGATTGGTTAAAAACCCTAATAGGACAAGAATAAGCCTATGGAGAACGAAAATGACCTAAATGTTCATCCAATGACACAAATGAACTTATTGGATGCACAAGATTGGTTAAAAACCTTAATTGGACAAGAATAAGCCTAGGGTGGACGAAAATAACCTAAATGTTCATCCAATGACACAAATGAACTTATTGGATGCACAAGATTGCATAAAACCCGAATTGGACAAGAATAAAACTTATTGGACGAAAATGACCTAAATGTTCATCCAATGACACAAACACACCTATTGGATGCACAAGATTGGTTAGAAACCCTAATTGAACAAGAATAAGCCTAGGGAGGACGAAAATGACCTAAATGTTCATCCAATGACACAAATGAACTTATTGGATGCACAAGATTGCTTAAAAACCCTAATTGGATAAAAATAAGCCTAGGGAGGACGAAAATGACCTAAATGTTCATCCAATGACACAAATGAACTTATTGGATGCACAAGATTGGTTAAAAACCCTAATTGGACAAGAATAAGCCTTGGGAGGACGAAAATGACCTAAATGTTCATCCAACGACACAAATGAACTTATTTGATGCACAAGATTGGTTAAAAACCCTAATTAGACAAGAATAAGCCTTGGGAGGACGAAAATGACCTAAATGTTCATCCAATGACACAAATTAACTTATTGGATGCACAAGATTGGTTAAAAACCTTAATTGGACAAGAATAAGCCTAGGGTGGACGAAAATGACCTAAATGTTCATCCAATGACACAAATGAACTTATTTGATGCACAAGATTGCTTAAAAACCCTAATTGGACAAGAATAAGCCTAGGGAGGACGAAAATGACCTAAATGTTCATCCAACGACACAAATTAACTTATTGGATGCACAAGATTGGTTAAAAACCGTAATTGGACAAGAATAAGCCTTGGGAGGACGAAAATGACCTAAATGTTCATCCAATGAGACAAATGAACTTATTGGATGCACAAGATTGGTTAAAAACCCTAATTTGACAAGAATAAGCCTAGGGTGGACGAAAATGACCTAAATGTTCATCCAATGACACAAATGAACTTATTGGATGCATAAGATTGGTTAAAAACCCTAATTGGACAAGAATAAGCCTATGGAGAACGAAAATGACCTAAATGTTCATCCAATGACACAAACACACCTATTGGATGCACAAGATTGGTTAAAAACCCTAATTGGACAAGAATAAGACTAGGGAGGACGAAAATGACCTAAATGTTCATCCAATGACACAAATGAACTTATTGGATGCACAAGATTGGTTAAAAACCCTAATTGGACAACAATAAGCCTTGGGAGGACGAAAATGACCTAAATGTTCATCCAATGACACAAATAAACTTATTGGATGCACAAGATTGGTTAAAAACCCTAATTGGACAAGAATAAGCCTTGGGAGGACGAAAATGACCTAAATGTTCATCCAATGACACAAATGAACTTATTGGATGCACAAGATTGCTTAAAACCATAATTGGACAAGAATAAGACTAGGGACGACGAAAATGACCAAAATGTTCATCCAATGACACAAACACACCTATTGGATGCACAAGATTTGTTTAAAACCCTAATTGAACAAGAATAAGCCTAGGGAGGACGAAAATGACTTAAATCTTAATCCAATGAAACAAATGAACTTATTGGACGCACAAGATTGCTTAAAACCCTAATTGGACAAGAATAAGACTAGGGAGGACGAAAATGACCTAAATGTTCATCCAATGACACAAACACACCTATTGGATGCACAAGATTGGTTAAAAACCCTAATTGCACAAAACTAAGCCTAGGGAGGACGAAAATAACCTAAATGTTCATCCAATGACACAAATGAACTTATTGGATGCACAAGATTGCATAAAACCCTAATTGGACAAGAATAAGACTAGGGAGGACGAAAATGACCTAAATGTTCATCCAATGACACAAACACACCTATTGGATGCACAAGATTGGTTAGAAACCCTAATTGAGCAAGAATAAGCCTAGGGAGGACGAAAATGACCTAAATGTTCATCCAATGACACAAA
>JBBPBR010000643.1:0-20114 GCA_037974775.1 Cicer pinnatifidum | reverse complement strand
AACTTATTGGATGCACAAGATTGGTTAAAAACCCTAATTGGACAAGAATAAGCCTTGGGAGGACGAAAATGACCTAAATGTTCATCCAACGACACAAATGAACTTATTGGATGCACAAGATTGGTTAAAAACCCTAATTGGACAAGAATAAGCCTTGGGAGGACGAAAATGACCTAAATGTTCATCCAATGACACAAATGAACTTATTGGATGCACAAGATTGCTTATAAACCCTAATTGGACAAGAATAAGACTAGGGAGGACGAAAATGACCTAAATGTTCATCCAATGACACAAATGAACTTATTGGATGCACAAGATTGGTTAAAAACCCTAATTGGACAAGAATAAGCCTATGGAGGAAAAACATGACCTAAATGTTCATCCAATGACACAAATGAACTTATTGGATGCACAAGATTGGTTAAAAACCCTAATTGGACAAGAATAAGCCTAGGGAGGACGAAAATGACCTAAATGTTCATCCAATGACACAAACACACCTATTGGATGCACAAGATTGGTTAAAAACCCTAATTGGACAAGAATAAGCCTAGGGAGGACGAAATTGACCTAATTGTTCGTCCAATGACACAAACACACCTATTGGATGCACAAGATTGCATAAAAACCGTAATTGGACAAGAATAAGACTAGGGAGGACGAAAATGACCTAAATGTTCATCCAATGACACAAATGAACTTATTGGATGCACAAGATTGGTTAAAAACCCTAATTGGACAAGAATAAGCCTAGGGAGGACGAAAATGACCTAAATGTTCGTCGAATGACACAAAGACACCTATTGGATGCACAAGATTGCATAAAAACCCTAATTGGACAAGAATAAGACTAGGGAGGACGAAAATGACCTAAATGTTCCTCCAATGACACAAACACACCTATTGGATGCACAAGATTGCATAAAAACCCTAATTCGACTAGAATAAGACTAGGGAGGACGAAAATGACCTAAATGTTCATCCAATGACACAAATGAACTTATTGGATGCACAAGATTGGTTAAAAACCCTAATTGGACAAGAATAAGCCTAGGGAGGACGAAAATGACCTAAATGTTCATCCAATGACACAAACACACCTATTGGATGCACAAGATTGGTTAAAAACCCTAATTGGACAAGAATAAACCTAGGGAGGACGAAAATGACCTAAATGTTCCTCCAATGACACAAACACACCTATTGGATGCACAAGATTGCATAAAAACCCTAATTGGACAAGAATAAGACTAGGGAGGACGAAAATGACCTAAATGTTCATCCAATGACACAAATGAACTTATTGGATGCACAAGATTGGTTGAAAACCCTAATTGGACAAGAATAAGCCTAGGGAGGACGAAAATGACCTAAATGTTCATCCAATGACACAAATTAACTTATTGGATGCACAGGATTGGTTAAAAACCCTAATTGGACAAGAATAAGCCTAGGGAGGACGAAAATGACCTAAATGTTCATCCAATGACACAAATGAACTTATTGGATGCACAAGATTGGTTAAAAACCCTAATTGGACAAGAATAAGCCTTGGGAGGACGAAAATGACCTAAATGTTCATCCAATGACACAAATGAACTTATTGGATGCACTAGATTGGTTAAAAACCCTAATTCGACAAGAATAAGCCTAGGGTGGACGAAAATGACCTAAATGTTCATCCAATGACACAAATGAACTTATTGGATGCACAAGATTGGTTAAAAACCCTAATTGGACAAGAATAAGCCTAGGGAGGACGAAAATGACCTAAATGTTCATCCAATGACACAAACACACCTATTGGATGCACAAGATTGGTTAAAAACCCTAATTGGACAACAATAAGCTTAGGGAGGATCAAAATGACCTAAATGTTCATCTAATGACACAAACACACCTATTGGATGCACAAGATTGGTTAAAAACCCTAATTGCACAAAACTAAGCCTAGGGAGGACGATAATGACCTAAATGTTCATCCAATGACACAAATGAACTTATTGGATGCACAAGATTGCTTAAAACCCTAATGGGACAAGAATAAGACTAGGGAGGACGAAAATGACCTAAATGTTCATCCAATGACACAAACACACCTATTGGATGCACAAGATTGGTTAGAAACCCTAATTGGACAAGAATAAGCCTAGGAAGGACGAAAATGACCTAAATGTTAATCCAATGACACAAATGAACTTATTGGATGCACAAGATTGGTTAAAAACCCTAATTGGACAAGAATAAGCCTAGGGAGGACGAAAATGACCTAAATGTTAATCCAATGACACAAACACACCTATTGGATGCACAAGATTGGTCAGAAACCCTAATTGGACAAGAATAAGCCAATGAAGGACGAGAATGACCTAAATGTTCATCCAATGACACAAATGAACTTATTGGACGCACAAGATTGCTTAAAACCCTAATTGGACAAGAATAAGACTAGGGAGGACGAAAATGACCTAAATGTTCATCCAATGACACAAACACACCTATTGGATGCACAAGATTGGTTAGAAACCCTAATTGGACAAGAATAAGCCTAGGAAGGACGAAAATGAACTAAATGTTAATCCAATGACACAAATGAACTTATTGGATGCACAAGATTGGTTAAAAACCCTAATTGGACAAGAATAAGCCTAGGGAGGACGAAAATGACCTAAATGTTCATCCAATGACACAAACACACCTATTGGATGCACAAGATTGGTTAAAAACCCTAATTGGACAAGAATAAGCATAGGGAGCACGAAAATGACCTAAATGTTCATCCAATGACACAAACACACCTATTGGATGCACAAGATTGGTTAGAAACCCTAATTGGACAAGAATAAGCCTAGGGAGGACGAAAATGACCTAAATATTCATCCAATGACACAAATGAACTTATTGGATGCACAAGATTGCTTAAAACCCTAATTGGACAAGAATAAGACTAGGGAGGACGAAAATGACCTAAATGTTCATCCAATGACACAAACACACCTATTTGATGCACAAGATTGGTTAAAAACCCTAATTGGACAACAATAAGCCTAGGGAGGATGAAAATGACCTAAATGTTCATCTAATGACACAAACACACCTATTGGATGCACAAGATTGGTTAAAAACCCTAATTGCACAAAACTAAGCCTAGTGAGGACGAAAATAACCTAAATGTTCATCCAATGATACAAATGAACTTATTGGATGCACAAGATTGCTTAAAACCCTAATTGGACAAGAATAAGACTAGGGAGGACGAAAATGACCTAAATGTTCATCCAATGACACAAGCACACCAATTGGATGCACAAGATTAGTTAGAAACCCTAATTGAACAAGAATAAGCCTAGGGAGGACGAAAATGACCTAAATGTTCATCCCATGAAACAAATGAACTTATTGGATTCACAAGATTGCTTAAAAACGCTAATTAGACAAGAATAAGCCTAGGGAGGACGAAAATGACCTAAATGTTCATCCAATGACACAAATGAACTTATTGGATGCACAAGATTGGTTAAAAACCCTAATTGGACAAGAATAAGCCTTGGGAGGACGAAAATGACCTAAATGTTCATCCAATGACACAAATGAACTTATTGGATGCACAAGATTGGTTAAAAACCCTAATTGTACAAGAATAAGCCTAAGGAGGACGAAAATGACCTAAATGTTCATCCAATGACACAAATGAACTTATTGGATGCATAAGATTGGTTAAAAACCCTAATTGGACAAGAATAAGCCTATGGAGAACGAAAATGACCTAAATGTTCATCCAATGACACAAACACACCTATTGGATGCACAAGATTGGTTAAAAACCCTAATTGGACAAGAATAAGACTAGGGAGGACGAAAATGACCTAAATGTTCATCCAATGACACAAACACACCTATTGGATGCACAAGATTGGTTAGAAACCCTTATTGAACAAGAATAAGCCTAGGGAGGACGAAAATGACCTAAATGTTCATCCAATGACACAAATGAACTTATTGGATGCACAAGATTGCTTAAAAACCCTAATTGGATAAGAATAAGCCTAGGGAGGACGAAAATGACCTAAATGTTCATCCAATGACACAAATACACCTATTGGATGCACAAGATTGGTTAAAAACCCTAATTGGACAAGAATAAGCCTTGGGAGGACGAAAATGACCTAAATATTCATCCAATGAAACAAATGAACTTATTGGATGCACAAGATTGGTTAAAAACCCTAATTGGACAAGAATAAGCCTAGGGTGGACGAAAATGACCTAAATGTTTATCCAATGACACAGATGAACTTATTGGATGCACAAGATTGGTTAAAAACCCTAATTGGACAAGAATAAGCCTAGGGAGGACGAAAATGACCTAAATGTTCATCCAATGACACAAACACACCTATTGGATGCACAAGATTGGTTAAAAACCCTAATTGGACAAGAATAAGCCTTGGGAGGACGAAAATGACCTAAATGTTCATCCAATGACACAAATGAACTTATTGGTTGCACATGATTGGTTAAAAACCCTAATTGGACAAGAATAAGCCTAGGGTGGGTTAAAATGACCTAAATGTTTATCCAATGACACAAATGAACTTATTGGATGCACAAGATTGCTTAAAAACCCTAATTGGACAAGAATAAGCCTAGGGAGGACGAAAATGACCTAAATGTCCATCCAATGACACAAATACACCTATTGGATGCACAAGATTGGTTAGAAACCCTAATTGGACAAGAATAAGCCTAGGGAGGACGAAAATGACCTAAATGTTCATCCAATGACACAAACACACCTATTGGATGCACAAGATTGGTTAAAAACCCTAACTGGGCAAGAATAAGCCTATGGAGGACGAAAATGACTTAAATCTTAATCCAATGACACAAATGGACTTATTGGATGCACAAGATTGCTTAAAACCCTAATTGGATAAGAATAAGCCTTAAGAGGACGAAAATGACCTAAATGTTCATCAAATGACACAAACACACCTATTGGATGCACAAGATTGGCTTAAAACCCTAATTGGACAAGAATAAGACTAGGGAGGACGAAAATGACCTAAATGTTCATCCAATGACACAAACACACCTATTGGATGCACAAGAATTGTTAAAAACCCTAATTGGACAACAATAAGCCTAGGGAGGATGACAATGTCCTGAATGTTCATCTAATGACACAAACACACCTATTGGTTGCACAAGATTGGTTAAAAACCCTAATTGGACAAGAATAAGCCTAGGGAGGACGAAAATGACCTAAATGTTCATCCAATGACACAAATGAACTTATTGGATGCACAAGATTGGTTAAAAACCCTAATTGGACAAGAATAAGCCTTGGGAGGACGAAAATGACCTAAATGTTCATCCAATGACACAAATGAACCTATTGGATGCACAAGATTGGTTAAAAACCCTAATTGGACAAGAATAAGCCTAGGGTGGACGAAAATGACCTAAATGTTTATCCAATGACACAAATGAACTTATTGGATGCACAAGATTGGTTAAAAACCCTAATTGGACAACAATAAGCCTAGGGAGGATGAAAATGTCCTAAATGTTCATCTAATGACACAAACACACCTATTGGATGCACAAGATTGGTTAAAAACCCTAATTGGACAACAATAAGCCTAGGGAGGATGAAAATGACCTAAATGTTCATCTAATGACACAAACACACCTATTGGATGCACAAGATTGGTTAAAAACCCTAATTGCACAAAAATAAGCCTAGGGAGGACGAAAATGACCTATATGTTCATCCAATGAAACAAATGAACTTATTGGATTCACAAGATTGCTTAAAAACCCTAATTGGACAAGAATAAGCCTAGGGAGGACGAAAATGACCTAAATGTTCATCCAATGACACAAATGAACTTATTGGATGCACAAGATTGGTTAAAAACCCTAATTGGACAAGAATAAGCCTTGGGAGGACGAAAATGACCTAAATGTTCATCCAATGACACAAATGAACTTATTGGAGGCACAAGATTGGTTAAAAACCCTAATTGGACAAGAATAAGCATAGGGTGGACGAAAATGACCTAAATGTTTATCCAATGACACAAATGAACTTATTGGATGCACAAGATTGGTTAAAAACCCTAATTGCACAAGAATAAGCCTAGGGAGGACGAAAATGACCTAAATGTTCATCCAATGACACAAATGAACTTATTGGATGCACAAGATTGCTTAAAAACCCTAATTGGATAAGAATAAGCCTAGGGAGGACGAAAATGACCTAAATGTTCATCCAATGACACAAATGAACTTATTGGATGCACAAGATTGGTTAAAAACCCTAATTGGACAAGAATAAGCCTTGGGAGGACGAAAATGACCTAAATGTTCATCCAATGACACAAATGAACTTATTGGATGCACAAGATTGGTTAAAAACCCTAATTGGACAAGAATAAGCCTTGGGAGTACGAAAATGACCTAAATGTTCATCCAACGACACAAATGAACTTATTGGATGCACACGATTGCTTAAAACCATAATTGGACAAGAATAAGACTAGGGACGACGAAAATGACCTAAATGTTAATCTAATGACACAAACACACCTATTGGATGCACAAGATTTGTTAGAAACCCTAATTGAACAAGAATAAGCCTAGGGAGGACGAAAATGACTTAAATCTTAATCCAATGACACAAATGAACTTATTGGACGCACAAGATTGCTTAAAACCCTAATTGGACAAGAATAAGACTAGGGAGGACGAAAATGACCTAAATGTTCATCCAATGACACAAACACACCTATTGGATGCACAAGATTGGTTAAAAACCCTAATTGAACAACAATAAGCCTAGGGAGGATGAAAATGACCTAAATGTTCATCTAATGACACAAACACACCTATTGGATGCACAAGATTGGTTAAAAACCCTAATTGCACAAAACTAAGCCTAGGGAGGACGAAAATAACCTAAATGTTCATCCAATGACACAAATGAACTTATTGGATGCACAAGATTGCATAATATCCTAATTGGACAAGAATAAGACTAGGGAGGACGAAAATGACCTAAATGTTCTTCCAATGACACAAACACACCTATTGGATGCACAAGATTGGTTAGAAACCCTAATTGAACAAGAATAAGCCTAGGGAGGACGAAAATGACCTAAATGTTCATCCAATGACACAAATGAACTTATTGGATGCACAAGATTGCTTAAAAAACCTAATTGGATAAGAATAAGCCTAGGGTGGACGAAAATGACCTAAATGTTCATCCAAAGACACAAATGAACTTATTGGATGCACAAGATTGGTTAAAAACCCTAATTGGACAAGAATAAGCCTTGGGAGGACGAAAATGACCTAAATGTTCATCCAACGACACAAATGAACTTATTGGATGCACAAGATTGGTTAAAAACCCTAATTGGACAAGAATAAGCCTTGGGAGGACGAAAATGACCTAAATGTTCATCCAATGACACAAATGAACTTATTTGATGCACAAGATTGCTTAAAAACCCTAATTGGACAAGAATAAGCCTAGGGAGGACGAAAATGACCTAAATGTTCATCCAGCGACACAAATTAACTTATTGGATGCACAAGATTGGTTAAAAACCGTAATTGGACAAGAATATGCCTTAGGAGGACGAAAATGACCTAAATGTTCATCCAATGACACAAATGAACTTATTGGATGCACAAGATTGGTTAAAAACCCTAATTGTACAAGAATAAGCCTAAGGAGGACGAAAATGACCTAAATGTTCATCCAATGACACAAATGAACTTATTGGATGCATAAGATTGGTTAAAAACCCTAATTGGACAAGAATAAGCCTATGGAGAACGAAAATGACCTAAATGTTCATCCAATGACACAAACACACCTATTGGATGCACAAGATTGGTTAAAAACCCTAATTGGACAAGAATAAGCCTAGGGAGGACGAAAATGACCTAAATGTTCATCCAACGACACAAATTAACTTATTGGATGCACAAGATTGGTTAAAAACCGTAATTGGACAAGAATATGCCTTGGGAGGACGAAAATGACCTAAATGTTCATCCAATGACACAAATGAACTTATTGGATGCACAAGATTGGTTAAAAACCCTAATTGTACAAGAATAAGCCTAAGGATGACGAAAATGACCTAAATGTTCATCCAATGACACAAATGAACTTATTGGATGCATAAGATTGGTTAAAAACCCTAATTGGACAAGAATAAGCCTATGGAGAACGAAAATGACCTAAATGTTCATCCAATGACACAAATGAACTTATTTGATGCACAAGATTGCTTAAAAACCCTAATTGGACAAGAATAAGCCTAGGGAGGACGAAAATGACCTAAATGTTCATCCAGCGACACAAATTAACTTATTGGATGCACAAGATTGGTTAAAAACCGTAATTGGACAAGAATATGCCTTGGGAGGACGAAAATGACCTAAATGTTCATCCAATGACACAAATGAACTTATTGGATGCACAAGATTGGTTAAAAACCCTAATTGTACAAGAATAAGCCTAAGGATGACGAAAATGACCTAAATGTTCATCCAATGACACAAATGAACTTATTGGATGCACAAGATTGGTTAAAAACCCTAATTGGACAAGAATAAGCCTTGGGAGGACGAAAATGACCTAAATGTTCATCCAATGACACAAATGAACTTATTTGATGCACAAGATTGCTTAAAAACCCTAATTGGACAAGAATATGCCTAGGGAGGACGAAAATGACCTAAATGTTCATCCAACGACACAAATTAACTTATTGGATGCACAAGATTGGTTAAAAACCGTAATTGGACTAGAATAAGCCTTGGGAGGACGAAAATGACCTAAATGTTCATCCAATGACACAAATGAACTTATTGGATGCACAAGATTGGTTAAAAACCCTAATTGAACAAGAATAAGCCTAAGGAGGACGAAAATGACCTAAATGTTCATCCAATGACACAAATGAACTTATTGGATGCATAAGATTGGTTAAAAACCCTAATTGGACAAGAATAAGCCTATGGAGAACGAAAATGACCTAAATGTTCATCCAATGACACAAATACACCTATTGGATGCACAAGATTGGTTAAAAACCCTAATTGGACAAGAATAAGCCTAGGGAGGACGAAAATGACCTAAATGTTCATCCAATGACACAAAAAGACACCTATTGGATGCACAAGATTGGTTAAAAACCCTAATTGGACAAGAATAAGCCTAGGGTTGACGAAAATGACCTAAATGTTTATCCAATGACACAAACACACCTATTGGATGCACAAGATTGGTTAAAAACCCTAATTGGACAAGAATAAGCCTAGGGAGGACGAAAATGACCTAAATGTTCATCCAATGACACAAATGAACTTATTGGATGCACAAGATTGGTTAAAAACATTAATTGGACAAGAATAAGCCTAGGGAGGACGATAATGACCTAAATGTTCATCCAATGACACAAATGAACTTATTGGATGCACAAGATTGGTTAAAAACCCTAATTGGACAAGAATAAGCCTTGGGAGGACGAAAATGACCTAAATGTTCATCCAATGACACAAATGAACTTATTGGATGCACAAGATTGGTTAAAAACCCTAATTGGACAAGAATAAGCCTAGGGTGGACGAAAATGACCTAAATGTTCATCCAACGACACAAATGAACTTATTGGATGCACAAGACTGGTTAAAAACCCTAATTGGACAAGAATAAGCCTTGGGAGGACGAAAATGACCTAAATGTTCATCCAATGACACAAATGAACTTATTGGATGCACAAGATTGGTTAAAAACCCTAATTGGACAAGAATAAGCCTTGGGAGGACGAAAATGACCTAAATGTTCATCCAATGACACAAATGAACTTATTAGATGCACAAGATTGGTTAAAAACCCTAATTAGACAAGAATAAGCCTAGGGAGGACGAAAATGACCTAAATGTTTATCCAATGACACAAATGAACTTATTGGATGCACAAGATTGGTTAAAAACCCTAATTGGACAAGAATAAGCCTAGGGAGGACGAAAATGACCTAAATGTTCATCCAATGACACAAACGCACCTATTGGATGCACAAGATTGGTTAAAATCCCTAATTGGACAAGAATAAGCCTAGGGAGGACGAAAATGACCTAAATGTTCATCCAATGACACAAATGAACTTATTGGATGCACAAGATTGGTTAAAAACCCTAATTGGAAAAGAATAAGCCTAGGGTGGACGAAAATGACCTAAATGTTCATCCAATGACACAAATGAACTTTTTGGATGCACAAGATTGCTTAAAAACCCTAATTAGACAAGAATAAGCTTAGGGAGGACGAAAATGACCTAAATGTTCATCCAATGACACAAATGAACTTATTGGATGCACAAGATTGGTTAAAAACCCTAATTGGACAAGAATAAGCCTTGGGAGGACGAAAATGACCTAAATGTTCATCCAATGACACAAATGAACTTATTGGATGCACAAGATTGCTTAAAAACCCTAATTGGACAAGAATAAGCCTAGGGAGGACGAAAATGACCTAAATGTTCATCCAATGACACAAATGAACTTATTGGATGCACAAGATTGCTTAAAACCCTAATTGGACAACAATAAGCCTAGGGAGGACGAAAATGACCTAAATGTTCATCTAATGACACAAACACACCTATTGGATGCACAAGATTGGTTAAAAACCCTAATTGCACAAAACTAAGCCTAGGGAGGACGAAAATAACCTAAATGTTCATCCAATGACACAAATGAATTTATTGGATGCACAAGATTGCTTAAAACCCTAATTGGACAAGAATAAGACTAGGGAGGACGAAAATGACCTAAATGTTCATCCAATGACACAAACACACCTATTGGATGCACAAGATTGGTTAGAAACCCTAATTGAAGAAGAATAAGCCTAGGGAGGACGAAAATGACCTAAATGTTCATCCAATGACACAAATGAACTTATTGGATGCACAAGATTGGTTAAAAACCCTAATTGGACAAGAATAAGCCTTGGGAGGACGAAAATGACCTAAATGTTCATCCAATGACACAAATGAACTTATTGGATGCACAAGATTTGTTAAAAACCCTAATTGGACAAGAATAAGCCTAGGGTGGGCGAAAATGACCTAAATGTTCATCCAATGACACAAATGAACTTATTGGATGCACAAGATTGGTTAAAAACCCTAATTGGACAAGAATAAGCCTAGGGAGGACGAAAATGACCTAAATGTTCATCCAATGACACAAACTCACCTATTGGATGCACAAGATTGGTTAGAAACCCTAATTGCACAAGAATGAGCCTAGGAAGGACGAAAATGACCTAAATGTTCACCCAATGACACAAATGAACTTATTGGATGCACAAGATTGGTTAAAAACCCTAATTGGACAAGAATAAGCCTAGGGAGGACGAAAATGACCTAAATGTTCATCCAATGACACAAACACACCTATTGGATGCACAAGATTGGTTAGAAACCCTAATTGGAGAAGAATAAGCCTAGGGAGGTCGAAAATGATCTAAATGTTCATCCAATGACACAAATGAACTTATTGGATGCACAAGATTGCTTAAAAACCCTAATTGGACCAGAATAAGCCTAGGGAGGACGAAAATGACCTAAATGTTCATCCAATGACACAAATACACCTATTGAATGCACAAGATTGGTTAGAAACCCTAATTGGACAAGAATAAGCCTAGGGAGGACGACAATGACCTAAATGTTCATCCAATGACACAAATGAACTTATTGGATGCACAAGATTGTTTAAAAACTTTAATTGGAAAAGAATAAGCCTAGGGAGGACAAAAATGACCTAAATGTTCATCCAATGACACAAATGAACTTATTGAATGCACAAGATTGCTTAAAAACCCTAATTGGACAAGAATAAGCCTAGGGAGGACGAAAATGACCTAAATGTTCATCCAATGACACAAATGAACTTATTGGATGCACAAGATTGGTTAAAAACCCTAATTGGACAAGAATAAGCCTTGGGAGGACGAAAATGACCTAAATGTTCATCCAATGACAAAAACACACCTATTGGATGCACAAGATTGGTTAAAAACCCTAATTGGACAACAATAAGCCTAGGGAAGATGAAAATGACCTAAATGTTCATCCAATGACAGAAACACACCTATTGGATGCACAAGATTGCTTAAAAACCCTAACTGGACAAGAATAAGCCTAGGGAGGACGAAAATGACCTAAATGTTCATATAATGACACAAACACACCTATTGGATGCACAAGATTGGTTAAAAACCCTAATTGGACAAGAATAAGCTTAGGGAGGACGAAAATGACTTAAATCTTAATCCAATGACACATATGAACTTATTGAATGCACAAGATTGGTTAAAAACCATAATTGCACAAGAATAAGCCTAGGGAGGACGAAAATGACCTAAATGTTCATCCAATGACACATATGAACTTATTGGATGCACAAGATTGATTAAAACCCTAATTGGATAAGAATAAGACTAGGGAGGACGAAAATGACGTAAATGTTCATCCAATGACACAAACACACCTATTGGATGCACAAGATTGGTTAAAAACCCTAATTGGACAAGAATAAGCCTAAGGAGGACAAAAATGACCTAAATGTTCAACCAATGACACAAATGAACTTATTGGATGCACAAGATTGGTTAAAAACCCTAATTGGACAAGAATAAGCCTTGGGAGGACGAAAATGACCTAAATGTTCATCCAATGACACAAATGAACTTATTGGATGCACAAGATTGTTTAAAAACCCTAATTGGACAAGAATAAGCCTAGGGTGGACGAAAATGACCTAAATGTTTATCCAATGACAAAAATGAACTTATTGGATGCACAAGATTGGTAAAAAACCCTAATTGGACAAGAATAAGCTTAGAATGAACGAAAATGACCTAAATGTTCATCCAATGACACAAACACACCTATTGGATGCACAAGATTGGTTAAAAACCCTAATTGGACAAGAATAAGCCTAGGGAGGACGAAAATGACCTAAATGTTCATCCAATGACACAAATGAACTTATCGGATGCACAAGATTGTTTAAAAACCCTAATTGGACAAGAATAAGCCTTGGGAGGACGAAAATGACCTAAATGTTCATCCAATGACACAAATGAACTTATTGGATGCAGAAGATTGGTTAAAAACCCTAATTGGACAAGAATAAGCCTTGGGAGGACGAAAATGACCTAAATGTTCATCCAATGACACAAATGAACTTATTGGATGCACAAGATTGCTTAAAACCATAATTGGACAAGAATAAGACTAGGGACGACGAAAATGACCTAAATGTTTATCCAATGACACAAACACACCTATTGGATGCACAAGATTTGTTAGAAACCCTAATTGAACAAGAATAAGCCTAGGGAGGACGAAAATGACTTAAATCTTAATCCAATGACACAAATGAACTTATTGGACGCACAAGATTGCTTAAAACCCTAATTGGACAAGAATAAGACTAGGGAGGACGAAAATGACCTAAATGTTCATCCAATGACTCAAACACACCTATTGGATGCACAAGATTGGTTAAAAACCCTAATTGGACAACAATAAGCCTAGGGAGGATGAAAATGACCTAAATGTTCATCTAATGACACAAACACACCTAATGGATGCACAAGATTGGTTAAAAACCCTAATTGCACAAAACTAAGCCTAGGGAGGACGAAAATAACCTAAATGTTCATCCAATGACACAAATGAACTTATTGGATGCACAAGATTGCTTAAAACCCTAATTGGACAAGAATAAGCCTAGGGAGGATGAAAATGACCTAAATGTTCATCGAATGACACAAATGAACTTATTGGATGCACAAGATTGCTTAAAAACCCTAATTGGACAAGAATAAGACTAGGGAGGACGAAAATGACCTTAATGTTCATCCAATGACACAAACACACCTATTGGATGCACAAGATTGGTTAGAAACCCTAATTGAACAAGAATAAGCCTAAGGAGGACGAAAATGACCTAAATGTTCATCCAATGACACAAATGAACTTATTGGATGCACAAGATTGCTTAAAAACCCTAATTGGATAAGAATAAGCCTAGGGAGGACGAAAATGACCTAAACGTTCATCCAATGACACAAATGAAATTATTGGATGCACAAGATTGGTTAAAAACCCTAATTGGACAAGAATAAGCCTTGGGAGGACGAAAATGACCTAAATGTTCATCCAATGACACAAATGAACTTATTGGATGCACAAGATTGGTTAAAAACCCTAATTGTACAAGAATAAGCCTAAGGATGACGAAAATGACCTAAATGTTCATCCAATGACACAAATGAACTTATTGGATGCATAAGATTGGTTAAAAACCCTAATTGGACAAGAATAAGCCTATGGAGAACGAAAATGACCTAAATGTTCATCCAATGACACAAACACACCTATTGGATGCACAAGATTGGTTAAAAACCCTAATTGGACAAGAATAAGCCTAGGGAGGACGAAAATGACCTAAATAGTTATCCAATGACACAAATGAACTTATTGGATGCACAAGATTGGTTAAAAACCCTAATTGGACAAGAATAAGCCTTGGGAGGACGAAAATGACCTAAATGTTCATCCAATGACACAAATGAACTTATTGGATGCACAAGATTGGTTAAAAACCCTAATTGGACAAGAATAAGCCTTGGGAGGACGAAAATGACCTAAATGTTCATCCAATGACACAAATGAACTTATTGGATGCACAAGATTGCTTAAAACCATAATTGGACAAGAATAAGACTAGGGACGACGAAAATGACCTAAATGTTAATCCAATGACACAAGCACACCTATTGGATGCACAAGATTGGTTAAAAACCCTAATTGGACAAGAATATGCCTAGGGAGGACGAAAATGACCTAAATGTTTATCCAATGACACAAATGAACTTATTGGATGCACAAGATTGGTTAAAAACCCTAATTGGACAAGAATAAGCCTTGGGAGGACGAAAATGACCTAAATGTTCATCCAATGACACAAATGAACTTATTGGATGCACAAGATTGGTTAAAAACCCTAATTGGACAAGAATAAGCCTTGGGAGGACGAAAATGACCTAAATGTTCATCCAATGACACAAATGAACTTATTGGATGCACAAGATTGGTTAAAAACCCTAATTGGACAAGAATCAGCCTAGGGTGGACGAAAATGACCTAAATGTTTATCCAATGACACAAATGAACTTATTGGATGCACAAGATTGGTTAAAAACCCTAATTGGACAAGAATAAGCCTTGGGAGGACGAAAATGACCTAAATGTTTATCCAATGACACAAATGAACTTATTGGAGGCACAAGATTGGTTAAAAACCCTAATTGGACAAGAATAAGCCTAGGGTGGACGAAAATGACCTAAATGTTTATCCAATGACACAAATGAACTTATTGGATGCACAAGATTGGTTAAAAACCCTAATTGGACAAGAATAAGCCTAGGGAGGACGAAAATGACCTAAATGTTCATCCAATGACACAAACACACCTATTGGATGCAAAAGATTGGTTAAAAACCCTAATTGAACAAGAATAAGCCTAGGGAGTACGAAAATGACCTAAATGTTCATCCAATGACACAAATACACCTATTGGATGCACAAGATTGGTTAGAAACCCTAATTGAACAAGAATAAGCCTAGGGAGTACGAAAATGACCTAAATGTTCATCCAATGACACAAACACACCTAATGGATGCACAAGATTGGTTAAAAACCCTAATTGGACAAGAATAAGCCTTGGGAGGACGAAAATGACCTAAATGTTCATCCAATGACACAAATGAACTTATTGGATGCACAAGATTGGTTAAAAACCCTAATTGGACAAGAATAAGCCTAGGGTGGACGAAAATGACCTAAATGTTTATCCAATGACACAAATGAACTTATTGGATGCACAAGATTGGTTAAAAACCCTAATTGGACAAGAATAAGCCTAGGGAGGACGAAAACGACCTAAATGTTCATCCAATGAAACAAACACACCTATTGGATGCACAAGATTGGTTAAAAACCCTAATTGGACAAGAATAAGCCTAGGGAGGACGAAAATGACCTAAATGTTCATCCAATGACACAAATGAACTTATTGGATGCACAAGATTGGTTAAAAACCCTAATTGGACAAGAATAAGCCTTGGGAGGACGAAAATGACCTAAATGTTCATCCAATGACACAAATGAACTTATTGGATGCACTAGATTGGTTAAAAACCCTAATTCGACAAGAATAAGCCTAGGGTGGACGAAAATGACCTAAATGTTCATCCAATGACACAAATGAACTTATTGGATGCACAAGATTGGTTAAAAACCCTAATTGGACAAGAATAAGCCTAGGGAGGACGAAAATGACCTAAATGTTCGTCCAATGACACAAACACACATATTGGATGCCCAAGATTGCATAAAAACCCTAATTGGACAAGAATAAGACTAGGGAGGACGAAAATGACCTAAATGTTCATCCAATGACACAAATGAACTTATTGGATGCACAAGATTGGTTAAAAACCCTAATTGGACAAGAATAAGCCTAAGGTGGACGAAAATGACCTAAATGTTCATCCAATGACACAAATGAACTTATTGGATGCACAAGATTGGTTAAAAACCCTAATTGGACAAGAATAAGCCTTGGGAGGA
This sequence comes from Cicer pinnatifidum, assembly GCA_037974775.1. Lineage (NCBI taxonomy): Eukaryota > Viridiplantae > Streptophyta > Magnoliopsida > Fabales > Fabaceae > Cicer > Cicer pinnatifidum. The sequence goes on along the minus strand of JBBPBR010000643.1, from coordinate 3,364 downwards.
CGAAAATGACCTAAATGTTCATCCAATGACACAAATGAACTTATTGGATGCACAAGATTGCTTAAAACCATAATTGGACAAGAATAAGACTAGGGACGACGAAAATGACCTAAATGTTCATCCAATGACACAAACACACCTATTGGATGCACAAGATTTGTTTGAAACCCTAATTGAACAAGAATAAGCCTAGGGAGGACGAAAACGACTTAAATCTTAATCCAATGACACAAATGAACTTATTGGACGCACAAGATTGCTTAAAACCCTAATTGGACAAGAATAAGACTAGGGAGGACGAAAATGACCTAAATGTTCATCCAATGACACAAACACACCTATTGGATGCACAAGATTGGTTAGAAACCCTAATTGAACAAGAAAAAGCCTAGGGAGGACGAAAATGACCTAAATGTTCATCCAATGACACAAATGAACTTATTGGATGCACAAGATTGCTTAAAAACCCTAATTGGATAAGAATAAGCCTAGGGTGGACGAAAATGACCTAAATGTTCATCCAATGACACAAATGAACTTATTGGATGCACAAGATTGGTTAAAAACCCTAATTGGACAAGGATAAGCCTTGGGAGGACGAAAATGACCTAAATGTTCATCCAACGACACAAATGAACTTATTGGATGCACAAGATTGGTTAAAAACCCTAATTGGACAAGAATAAGCCTTGGGAGGACGAAAATGACCTAAATGTTCATCCAACGACACAAATGAACTTATTGGATGCACAAGATTGGTTAAAAACCCTAATTGGACAAGAATAAGCCTTGGGAGGACGAAAATGACCTAAATGTTCATCCAATGACACAAATTAACTTATTGGACGCACAAGATTGGTTAAAAACCTTAATTGGACAAGAATAAGCCTAGGGTGGACGAAAATGACCTAAATGTTCATCCAATGACACAAATGAACTTATTTGATGCACAAGATTGCTTAAAAACCCTAATTGGACAAGAATAAGCCTAGGGAGGACGAAAATGACCTAAATGTTCATCCAACGACACAAATTAACTTATTGGATGCAAAAGATTGGTTAAAAACCGTAATTGGACAAGAATAAGCCTTGGGAGGACGAAAATGACCGAAATGTTCATCCAATGACACAAATGAACTTATTGGATGCACAAGATTGGTTAAAAACCCTAATTGGACAAGAATAAGCCTAGGGTGGACGAAAATGACCTAAATTTTCATCCAATGACACAAATGAACTTATTGGATGCATAAGATTGGTTAAAAACCCTAATTGGACAAGAATAAGCCTTGGGAGGACGAAAATGACCTAAATGTTCATCCAATGACACAAATGAACTTATTGGATGCACAAGATTGCTTAAAACCATAATTGGACAAGAATAAGACTAGGGACGACGAAAATGACCTAAATGTTAATCCAATGACACAAACACACCTATTGGATGCACAAGATTGGTTAAAAACCCTAATTGGACAAGAATATGCCTAGGGAGGACGAAAATGACCTAAATGTTTATCCAATGACACAAATGAACTTATTGGATGCACAAGATTGGTTAAAAACCCTAATTGGACAAGAATAAGCCTTGGGAGGACGAAAATGACCTAAATGTTCATCCAATGACACAAATGAACTTATTGGTTGCAGAAGATTGGTTAAAGACCCTAATTGGACAAGAATAAGCCTTGGGAGGACGAAAATGACCTAAATGTTCATCCAATGACACAAATGAACTTATTGGATGCACAAGATTGCTTAAAACCATAATTGGACAAGAATAAGACTAGGGACGACGAAAATGACCTAAATGTTCATCCAATGACACAAACACACCTATTGGATGCACAAGATTTCTTAAAAACCCTAATTGGACAAGAATAAGCCTAGGGTGGACGAAAATGACCTAAATTTTCTTCCAATGACACAAATGAACTTATTGGATGCATAAGATTGGTTAAAAACCCTAATAGGACAAGAATAAGCCTATGGAGAACGAAAATGACCTAAATGTTCATCCAATGACACAAATGAACTTATTGGATGCACAAGATTGGTTAAAAACCTTAATTGGACAAGAATAAGCCTAGGGTGGACGAAAATAACCTAAATGTTCATCCAATGACACAAATGAACTTATTGGATGCACAAGATTGGTTAAAAACCCTAATTGGACAAGAATAAGCCTTAGGAGGACGAAAATGACCTAAATGTTCATCCAATGACACAAATGAACTTATTTGATGCACAAGATTGGTTAAAAACCCTAATTGGACAAGAATAAGCCTTGGGAGGACGAAAATGACCTAAATGTTCATCCAATGACACAAATGAACTTATTGGATGCACAAGATTGGTTAAAAACCCTAATTGGACAAGAATAAGCCTTGGGAGTACGAAAATGACCTAAATGTTCATCCAACGACACAAATGAACTTATTGGATGCACACGATTGCTTAAAACCATAATTGGACAAGAATAAGACTAGGGACGACGAAAGTGACCTAAATGTTAATCCAATGACACAAACACACCTATTGGATGCACAAGATTTGTTAGAAACCCTAATTGAACAAGAATAAGCCTAGGGAGGACGAAAATGACTTAAATCTTAATCCAATGACACAAATGAACTTATTGGACGCACAAGATTGGTTAAAAACCCTAATTGGACAAGAATAAGCCTTGGGAGGACGAAAATGACCTAAATGTTCATCCAATGACACAAATGAACTTATTGGATGCACAAGATTGCTTAAAAACCCTAATTGGACAAGAATAAGACTAGGGAGGACGAAAATGACCTAAATGTTCATCCAATGACACAAACACACCTATTGGATGCACAAGATTGGTTAGAAACCCTAATTGAACAAGAATAAGCCTAAGGAGGACGAAAATGACCTAAATGTTCATCCAATGACACAAATGAACTTATTGGATGCACAAGATTGCTTAAAAACCTTAATTGGATAAGAATAAGCCTAGGGAGGACGAAAATGACCTAAACGTTCATCCAATGACACAAATGAAATTATTGGATGCACAAGATTGGTTAAAAACCCTAATTGGACAAGAATAAGCCTTGGGAGGACGAAAATGACCTAAATGTTCATCCAATGACACAAATGAACTTATTGGATGCACAAGATTAGTTAAAAACCCTAATTGGACAAGAATAAGCCTAGGGTGGACGAAAATGACCTAAATGTTCATCCAATGACACAAATGAACTTATTGGATGCACAAGATTGGTTAAAAACCCTAATTGGACAAAAATAAGACTAGGGAGAACGAAAATGACCTAAATGTTCATCCAATGACACAAACACACCTATTGGATGCACAAGATTGGTTAAAAAC
>JBBPBR010000642.1:0-20613 GCA_037974775.1 Cicer pinnatifidum | reverse complement strand
AATCTTGTGCATCCAATAAGTTCATGTGTGTCATTGGATGAACATTTAGGTTATTTTCGTCCTCCCTAGGCTTAGTTTTGTGCAATTAGGGTTTTTAACCAATCTTGTGCATCCAATAAGTGTGTTTGTGTCATTAGATGAACATTTAGGTCATTTTCATCCTCCCTAGGCTTATTGTTGTCCAATTAGGGTTTTTAACCAATCTTGTGCATCCAATAGGTGTGTTTGTGTCATTGGATGAACATTTAGGTTATTTTCGTCCTCCCTAGTCTTATTCTTGTCCAATTAGGGTTTTAAGCAATCTTGTGCGTCCAATAAGTTCATTTATGTCATTGGATTAAGATTTAAGTCATTTTCGTCCTCCCTAGGCTTATTCTTGTTCAATTAGGGTTTCTAACAAATCTTGTGCATCCAATAGGTGTGTTTGTGTCATTGGATGAACATTTAGGTCATTTTCGTCCTCCCTAGTCTTATTCTTGTCCAATTAGGGTTTTTAACCAATCTTGTGCATCCAATAAGTTCATTTGTGTCATTGGATGAACATTTAGGTCATTTTCGTCCTCCTAAGGCTTATTCTTGTCCAATTAGGGTTTTTAACCAATCTTGTGCATCCAATAAGTTAATTTGTGTCATTGGATGAACATTTAGGTCATTTTGTCCTCCCTAGGCTTATTCTTGTCCAATTAGGGTTTTTAAGCAATCTTGTGCATCAAATAAGTTCATTTGTGTCATTGGATGAACATTTAGGTCATTTTCGTCCACCCTAGGCTTATTCTTGTCCAATTAAGGTTTTTAACCAATCTTGTGCATCCAATAAGTTCATTTGTGTCATTGGATGAACATTTATGTCATTTTCGTCCTCCCTAGGGTTATTCTTGTCCAATTAGGGTTTCTAACCAATCTTATGCATCCAATAGGTGTGTTTGTGTCATTGGATGAACATTTAGGTCATTTTCGTTCTCCATAGGCTTATTCTTACCCAATTAGGGTTTTTAGCCAATCTTGTGCATCCAATAAGTTCATTTGTGTCATTGGATGAACATTTAGGTCATTTTCGTCCACCCTAGGCTTATTCTTGTCCAATTAGGGTTTTTAACCAATCTTGTGCATCAAATAAGTTCATTTGTGTCATTGGATGAACATTTAGGTCATTTTCGTCCTCCCTAGGCTTATTCTTGTCCAATTAGGGTTTTTAAGCAATCTTGTGCATCCAATAAGTTCATTTGTGTCATTGGATGAACATTTAGGTCTTTTTCGTCCTCCCTAGGTTTAGTTTTGTGCTATTAGGGTTTTTAACCAATCTTGTGCATCCAATAGGTGTGTTTGTGTCATTAGATGAACATTTAGGTCATTTTCATCCTCCCTAGGCTTATTGTTGTCCAATTAGGGTTTTTAACCAATCTTGTGCATCCAATAGGTGTGTTTGTGTAATTGGATGAACATTTAGGTTATTTTCGTCCTCCCTAGTCTTATTCTTGTCCAATTAGGGTTTTAAGCAATCTTGTGCATCCAATAAGTTCATTTGTGTCATTGGATTAATATTTAAGTCATTTTCGTCCTCCCTAGGCTTATTCTTGTTCAATTAGGGTTTCTAACCAATCTTGTGCATCCAATAGGTGTGTTTGTGTCATTGGATGAACATTTAGGTCATTTTCGTCCTCCCTAGGCTTATTCTTGTCTAATTAGGGTTTTTAAGCAATCTTGTGCATCCAATAAGTTCATTTGTGTCATTGGATGAACATTTAGGTCATTTTCGTCCACCCTAGGCTTATTCTTGTCCAATTAGGGTTTTAACCAATCTTGTGCATCCAATAAGTTCATTTGTGTCATTGGATGAACATTTAGGTCATTTTCGTCCTCCCTAGGCTTATTCTTGTCCAATTAGGGTTTTTAAGCAATCTTGTGCATCCAATAAGTTCATTTGTGTCATTGGATAAACATTTAGGTCATTTTTGCCACCCTAGGCTTATTCTTGTCAAATTAGGGTTTTTAACCAATCTTGTGCATCCAATAAGTTCATTTGTGTCATTGGATGAACATTTAGGTCATTTTCGTCCTCCCTAGACTTATTCTTGTCCAATTAGGGTTTCTAACCAATCTTGTGCATCCAATAGGTGTGTTTGTGTCTCATTGGATGAACATTTAGGTCATTTTCGTCCTCCCTAGTCTTATTCTTGTCCAATTAGGGTTTTAAGCAATCTTGTGCGTCCAATAAGTTCATTTGTGTCATTGGATTAAGATTTAAGTCATTTTCGTCCTCCCTAGGCTTATTCTTGTTCAATTAGGGTTTCTAACCAATCTTGTGTTTGTGTCATTGGATGAACATTTAGGTCATTTTCGTCCTCCCTAGTCTTATTCTTGTCCAATTAGGGTTTTAAGCAATCCTGTGCATCCAATAAGTTCATTTGTGTCATTGGATGAACATTTAGGTCATTTTCGTCCTCCCTAGGCTTATTCTTGTCCAATTAGGGTTTTAAGCAATCTTGTGCATCCAATAAGTTCATTTGTGTCTTTGGATGAACATTTAGGTCATTTTTCGTCCTCCCTAGGCTTATTCTTGTCCAATTAGGGTTTTTAACCAATCTTGTGCATCCAATAAGTTCATTTGTGTCATTGGATGAACATTTAGGTCATTTTCGTCCTCCCAAGGCTTATTCTTGTCCAATTAGGGTTTTTAACCAATCTTGTGCATCCAATAGGTGTGTTTGTGTCATTGGATGAACTTTTAGGTCATTTTCGTCCTCCCTAGGCTTATTCTTGTCCAATTAGGGTTTTTAACCAATCTTGTGCATCCAATAAGTTCATTTGTGTCATTGGATAGACATTTAGGTCATTTTCGTCCACCCTAGGCTTATTCTTGTCCAATTAGGGTTTTTAACCAATCTTGTGCATCCAATAAGTTCATTTGTGTCATTGGATGAACATTTAGGTCATTTTCGTCCTCCCAAGGCTTATTCTTGTCCAATTAGGGTTTTTAACCAATCTTGTGCATCCAATAAGTTAATTTGTGTCATTGGATGAACATTTAGGTCATTTTCTTCCTCCCTAGGCTTATTCTTGTCCAATTAGGGTTTTTAAGCAATATTGTGCATCAAATAAGTTCATTTGTGTCATTGGATGAACATTTAGGTCATTTTCGTCCACCCTAGGCTTATTCTTGTCCAGTTAGGGTTTTTAACCAATCTTGTGCATCCAATAAGTTCATTTGTGTCATTGGATGAACATTTAGGTCATTTTCGTCCTCCCAAGGCTTATTCTTGTCCAGTTAGGGTTTTTAACCAATCTTGTGCATCCAATAAGTTCATTTGTGTCATTGGATGAACATTTATGTCATTTTCGTCCTCCCTAGGGTTATTCTTGTCCAATTAGGGTTTTTAACCAATCTTATGCATCCAATAGGTGTGTTTGTGTCATTGGATGAACATTTAGGTCATTTTCGTTCTCCATAGGCTTATTCTTACCCAATTAGGGTTTTTAGCCAATCTTGTGCATCCAATAAGTTCATTTGTGTCATTGGATGAACATTTAGGTCATTTTCGTCCACCCTAGGCTTATTCTTGTCCAATTAGGGTTTTTAACCAATCTTGTGCATCCAATAAGTTCATTTGTGTCATTGGATGACCATTTAGGTCATTTTCGTTCTCCCTAGGCTTACTCTTGTCCAATTAGGGTTTTTAAGCAATCTTGTGCATCAAATAAGTTCATTTGTGTCATTGGATGAACATTTAGGTCATTTTCGTCCACCCTAGGCTTATTCTTGTCCAATTAGGGTTTTTAACCAATCTTGTGCATCCAATAAGTTCATTTGTGTCATTGGATGAACATTTAGGTCATTTTCGTCCTCCCAAGGCTTGTTCTTGTCCAATTAGGGTTTTTAACCAATCTTGTGCATCCAATAAGTTCATTTGTGTCATTGGATAAACATTTAGGTCATTTTCGTCCACCCTAGGCTTATTCTTGTCCAATTAGGGTTTTTAACCAATCTTGTGCATCCAATAAGTTCATTTGTGTCATTGGATGAACATTTAGGTCATTTTCGTCCTCCCAAGGCTTATTCTTGTCCAATTAGGGTTTTTAACCAATCTTGTGCATCCATTAGGTGTGTTTGTGTCATTGGATGAACATTTAGGTCATTTTCGTACTCCCTAGGCTTATTCTTGTTCAATTAGGGTTTCTAACCAATCTTGTGCATCCAATAGGTGTATTTGTGTCATTGGATGAACATTTAGGTCATTTTCGTACTCCCTAGGCTTATTCTTGTTCAATTAGGGTTTTTAACCAATCTTTTGCATCCAATAGGTGTGTTTGTGTCATTGGATGAACATTTAGGTCATTTTCGTCCTCCCTAGGCTTATTCTTGTCCAATTAGGGTTTTTAACCAATCTTGTGCATCCAATAAGTTCATTTGTGTCATTGGATAAACATTTAGGTCATTTTCGTCCACCCTAGGCTTATTCTTGTCCAATTAGGGTTTTTAACCAATCTTGTGCATCCAATAGGTGTGTTTGTGTAATTGGATGAACATTTAGGTCATTTTCGTCCTCCCTAGGCTTATTCTTGTCAAATTAGGGTTTCTAACCAATCTTTTGCATTTAATAGGTGTATTTGTGTCATTGGATTAACAATTAGGTCATTTTCGTGCTCCCTAACCTTATTCTTGTCCAATTAGGGTTTTTAAGCAATCTTGTGCATCCAATAAGTTCATTTGTGTCATTGGATGAACATTTAGGTCATTTTCGTCCTCCCTAGGCTTATTCTTGTCCAATTAGGGTTTTTAACCAATCTTGTGCATCCAATAAGTTCATTTGTGTCATTGGATAAACATTTAGGTCATTTTCGTCCACCCTAGGCTTATTCTTGTCCAATTAGGGTTTTTAACCAATCTTGTGCATCCAATAAGTTCATTTGTGTCATTGGATGAACATTTAGGTCATTTTCGTCCTCCCAAGGCTTATTGTTGTCCAATTAGGGTTTTTAACCAATCTTGTGCATCCAATAGGTGTGTTTGTGTCATTGGATGAACATTCAGGTCATTTTCGTCCTCCCTAGGCTTATTCTTGTCAAATTAGGGTTTCTAACCAATCTTTTGCATCCAATAGGTGTATTTGTGTCATTGGATGAACATTTAGGTCATTTTCGTCCTCCCTAGGCTTATTCTTGTCCAATTAGGGTTTTTAAGCAATCGTGTGCATCCAATAAGTTCATTTGTGTCATTGGATGAACATTTAGGTCATTTTCGTCCTGCCTAGGCTTATTCTTGTCCAATTAGGGTTTATAAGCAATCTTGTGCATCCAATAAGTTCATTTGTGTCATTGGATGAACATTTTGGTCATTTTCGTCCTCCCTAGGCTTATTCTTGTCCAATTAGGGTTTCTAACCAATCTTGTGCATCCAATAAGTTCATTTGTGTCATTGGATGAACATTTAGGTCATTTTCGTCCTCCCTAGGCTTATTCTTGTCCAATTAGGGTTTTTAACCAATCTTGTGCATCCAATAGGTGTGTTTGTGTCATTGGATGAACATTTAGGTCATTTTCGTCCTCCCTAGGCTTATTCTTGTCTAATTAGGGTTTTTATGCAATCTTGTGCATCCAATAAGTTCATTTGTGTCATTGGATGAACATTTAGGTCATTTTCGTCCACCCTAGGCTTATTCTTGTCCAATTAGGGTTTTTAACCAATCTTGTGCATCCAATAAGTTCATTTGTGTCATTGGATGAACATTTAGGTCATTTTCGTCCTCCCTAGACTTATTCTTGTCCAATTAGGGTTTTTAACCAATCTTGTGCATCCAATAGGTGGTGTTTGTGTCATTGGATGAACATTTAGGTCATTTTCGTCCTCCCTAGTCTTATTCTTGTCCAATTAGGGTTTTAAGCAGTCTTGTGCGTCCAATAAGTTCATTTGTGTCATTGGATTAAGATTTAAGTCATTTTCGTCCTCCCTAGGCTTATTCTTGTTCAATTAGGGTTTCTAACCAATCTTGTGCATCCAATAGGTGTGTTTGTGTCATTGGATGAACATTTAGGTCATTTTCGTCCTCCCTAGTCTTATTCTTGTCCAATTATGGTTTTAAGCAATCTTGTGCATCCAATAAGTTGATTTGTGTCATTGGATGAACATTTAAGTCATTTTCGTCCTCCCAAGGCTTATTCTTGTCCAATTAGGGTTTTTAACCAATCTTGTGCATCCAATAAGTTCATTTGTGTCATTGGATGAACATTTAGGTCATTTTCGTCCTCCCAAGGCTTATTCTTGTCCAGTTAGGGTTTTTAACCAATCTTGTGCATCCAATAAGTTCATTTGTGTCATTGGATGAACATTTATGTCATTTTCGTCCTCCCTAGGGTTATTCTAGTCCAATTAGGGTTTCTAACCAATCTTATGCATCCAATAGGTGTGTTTGTGTCATTGGATGAACATTTAGGTCATTTTCGTTCTCCAGAGGCTTATTCTTACCCAATTAGGGTTTTTAGCCAATCTTGTGCATCCAATAAGTTCATTTGTGTCATTGGATGAACATTTAGGTCATTTTCGTCCACCCTAGGCTTATTCTTGTCCAATTAGGGTTTTTAAGCAATCTCGTGCATCAAATAAGTTCATTTGTGTCATTGGATGAACATTTAGGTCATTTTCGTCCACCCTAGGCTTATTCTTGTCCAATTAAGGTTTTTAACCAATCTTGTGCATCCAATAAGTTCATTTGTGTCATTGGATGAACATTTAGGTCATTTTCGTCCTCCCAAGGCTTATTCTTGTCCAATTAGGGTTTTTAACAAATCTTGTGCATCCAATAAGTTAATTTGTGTCATTGGATGAACATTTAGGTCATTTTCGTCCTCCCTAGGCTTATTCTTGTCCAATTAGGGTTTTTAAGCGATCTTGTGCATCAAATAAGTTCATATGTGTCATTGGATGAACATTTAGGTCATTTTCGTCCTCCCTAAGCTTATTCTTGTCCAATTAGGGTTTTTAACCAATCTTGTGCATCCAATAAGTTCATTTGTGTCATTGGATGAACAGTTCGGTCATTTTCGTCCTCCGAAGGCTTATTCTTGTCCAATTAGGGTTTTTAACCAATCTTGTGCATCCAATAAGTTAATTTGTGTCATTGGATGAACATTTAGGTCATTTTCGTCCTCCCTAGTCTTATTCTTGTCCAATTAGGGTTTTTAACCAATCTTGTGCATCCAATAAGTTAATTTGTGTCATTGGATGAACATTTAGGTCATTTTCGTCATCCCTAGGCTTATTCTTGTCCAATTAGGGTTTTTAAGCGATCTTGTGCATCAAATAAGTTCATATGTGTCATTGGATGAACATTTAGGTCATTTTCGTCCTCCCTAGGCTTATTCTTGTCCAATTAGGGTTTTTAACCAATCTTGTGCATCCAATAAGTTCATTTGTGTCATTGGATGAACATTTCGGTCATTTTCGTCCTCCGAAGGCTTATTCTTGTCCAATTAGGGTTTTTAACCAATCTTGTGCATCCAATAAGTTAATTTGTGTCATTGGAAGAACATTTAGGTCATTTTCGTCTTCCCTAGGCTTATTCTTGTCCAATTAGGGTTTTTAAGCAATCTTGTGCATCAAATAAGTTCATTTGTGTAATTGGATGAACATTTAGGTCATTTTCGTCCTCCCTAGGCTTATTCTTGTCCAATTAGGGTTTTTAAGCAATCTTGTGCATCAAATAAGTTCATATGTGTCATTGGATGAACATTTAGGTCATTTTCGTCCTCCCTAGGCTTATTCTTGTCCAATTAGGGTTTTTAACCAATCTTGTGCATCCAATAAGTTCATTTGTGTCATTGGATGAACATTTCGGTCATTTTCGTCCTCCCTAGGCTTATTCTTGTCCAATTAGGGTTTTTAACCAATCTTGTGCATCCAATAAGTTCATTTGTGTCATTGGATGAACATTTCGGTCATTTTCGTCCTCCGAAGGCTTATTCTTGTCCAATTAGGGTTTTTAACCAATCTTGTGCATCCAATAAGTTAATTTGTGTCATTGGATGAACATTTAGGTCATTTGCGTCCTCCCTAGGCTTATTCTTGTCCAATTAGGGTTTTTAAGCAATCTTGTGCATCAAATAAGTTCATATGTGTCATTGGATGAACATTTAGGTCATTTTCGTCCTCCCTAGGCTTATTCTTGTCCAATTAGGGTTTTTAACCAATCTTGTGCATCCAATAAGTTCATTTGTGTCATTGGATGAACATTTCGGTCATTTTCGTCCTCTGAAGGCTTATTCTTGTCCAATTAGGGTTTTTAACCAATCTTGTGCATCCAATAAGTTAATTTGTGTCATTGGATGAACATTTAGGTCATTTTCGTCCTCCCTAGTCTTATTCTTGTCCAATTAGGGTTTTTAACCAATCCTGTGCATCCAATAAGTTCATTTGTGTCATTGGATGAACATTTAGGTCATTTTCGTCCTCCCTAGGCTTATTCTTGTCCAATTAGGGTTTTTAAGCAATCTTGTGCATCCAACAAGTTCATTTGTGTCATTGGATGAACATTTAGGTCATTTTCGTCCTCCCTAGGCTTATTCTTGTCCAATTAGGGTTTTTAACCAATCTTGTGCATCCAATAAGTTCATTTGTGTCATTGGATGAACATTTAGGTCATTTTCGTCCTCCCTAGGCTTATTCTTGTCCAATTAGGGTTTCTAACCAATCTTGTGCATCCAATAAGTTTATTTGTGTCATTGGATGAACATTTAGGTCATTTTCGTCCTCCCTAGGCTTATTCTTGTCCAATTAGGATTTTTAACCAATCTTGTGCATCCAATAAGTTCATTTGTGTCATTGGATGAACATTTAGGTCATTTTCGTCCTCCCTAGGCTTATTCTTGTCCAATTAGGGTTTCTAACCAATCTTGTGCATCCAATAAGATCATTTGTGTCATTGGATGAACATTTAGGTCATTTTCGTCCTCCCTAGGCTTATTCTTGTCCAATTAGGGTTTTTAACCAATCTTGTGCATCCAATAGGTGTGTTTGTGTCATTGGATGAACATTTAGGTCATTTTCGTCCTCCCTATGCTTATTCTTGTCAAATTAGGGTTTCTAACCAATCTTTTGCATCCAATAGGTGTATTTGTGTCATTGGATGAACATTTAGGTCATTTTCGTCCTCCGTAGGCTTATTCTTGTCCAATTAGGGTTTTTAAGCAATCTTGTGCATCCAATAAGTTCATTTGTGTCATTGGATGAACATTTAGGTCATTTTCGTCCTCCCTAGGCTTATTCTTGTCCAATTAGGGTTTTTAAGCAATCTTGTGCATCCAATAGGTGTGTTTGTGTCATTGGATGAATATTTAGGTCATTTTCGACCTCCCTAGGCTTATTCTTGTCCAATTAGGGTTTTTAACCAATCTTGTGCATCCAATAAGTTCATTTGTGTCATTGGATGAACATTTAGGTCATTTTCGTCCTCCCTAGGCTTATTCTTGTCCAATTAGGGTTTTTAACCAATCTTGTGCATCCAATAAGTTCATTTGTGTCATTGGATGAACATTTAGGTCATTTTCTTCCTCCCTAGGCTTATTCTTGTCCAATTAGGGTTTTTAACCAATCTTGTGCATCCAATAGGTGTGTTTGTGTCATTGGACGAACATTTAGGTCATTTTCGTCCTCCCTAGGCTAATTCTTGTCCAATTAGGGTTTTTAACCAATCTTGTGCATCCAATAAGTTCATTTGTGTCATTGGATGAACATTTAGGTCATTTTCGTCCTCCCTAGGCTTATTCTTGTCCAATTAGGGTTTTTAACCAATCTTGTGCATCCAATAAGTTCATTTGTGTCATTGGATGAACATTTAGGTCATTTTCGTCCTCCCTAGGCTTATTCTTGTCCAATTAGGGTTTTTAACCAATCTTGTGCATCCAATAAGTTCATTTGTGTCATTGGATGAACATTTTGGTCATTTTCGTCCTCCCTAGGCTTATTCTTTTCCAATTAGGGTTTTGATGCAATCTTGTGCATCCAATAGGTGTGTTTGTGTCCTTGGACGAACATTTAGGTCATTTTCGTCCTCCCTAGTCTTATTCTTGTCCAATTAGGGTTTTTATGCAATCTTGTGCATCCAATAGGTGTGTTTGTGTCATTGGAGGAACATTTAGGTCATTTTCGTCCTCCCTAGTCTTATTCTTGTCGAATTAGGGTTTTTTATTCAATCTTGTGCATCCAATAGGTGTGTTTGTGTCATTGGAGGAACATTTAGGTCATTTTCGTCCTCCCTAGTCTTATTCTTGTCGAATTAGGGTTTTTATGCAATCTTGTGCATCCAATAGGTGTGTTTGTGTCATTGGATGAACATTTAGGTCATTTTCGTCCTCCCTAGTCTTATTCTTGTCCAATTAGGGTTTTAAGCAATATTGTGCATCCAATATGTGGGTTTGTGTTATTGGATGAACGTTTAGGTCATTTTCGTCCTCCCTATGCTTATTCTTGTCCAATTAGGGTTTTTAACCAATCTTGTGCATCCAATAAGTTCATTTGTGTCATTGGATGAACATTTAGGTCATTTTCGTCCTCCCTAGGCTTATTCTTGTCCAATTAGGGTTTTTAACCAATCTTGTGCATCCAATAAGTTCATTTGTGTCATTGGATGAACATTTAGGTCATTTTCGTCCTCCCTAGGCTTATTCTTGTCCAATTAGGGTTTTTATGCAATCTTGTGCATCCAATAGGTGTGTTTGTGTCATTGGACGAACATATAGGTCATTTTCGTCCTTCCTAGGCTTATTCTTGTCCAATTAGGGTTTTTATGCAATCTTGTACATCCAATTGGTGTGTTTGTGTCATTGGACGAACATTTAGGTCATTTTCGTCCTCCCTAGGCTTATTCTTGTCCGATTAGGGTTTTTAACCAATCTTGTGCATCCAATAAGTTCATTTGTGTCATTGGATGAACATTTAGGTCATTTTCGTCCTCCCTAGGCTTATTCTTGTCCAATTAGGGTTTTTAACCAATCTTGTGCATCCAATAAGTTCATTTGTGTCATTTGATGAACATTTTGGTCATTTTCGTCCTCCCTAGGCTTATTCTTGTCCAATTAGGGTTTTCAACCAATCTTGTGCATCCAATAAGTTCATTTGTGTCATTGGATGAACATTTAGGTCATTTTCGTCCTCCCCAGGCTTATTCTTGTCCAATTAGGGTTTTCAACCAATCTTGTGCATCCAATAAGTTCATTTGTGTCATTGGATGAACATTTAGGTCATTTTCGTCCTCCCTAGGCTTATTCTTGTCCAATTAGGGTTTTTAACCAATCTTGTGCATCCAATAAGTTCATTTGTGTCATTGGATGAACATTTAGGTCATTTTCGTCCTCCCTAGGCTTATTCTTGACCAATTAGGGTTTTCAACCAATCTTGTCCATCCAATAAGTTCATTTGTGTCATTGGATGAACATTTAGGTCATTTTCGTCCTCCCTAGGCTTATTCTTGTCCAATTAGGGTTTTTAACCAATCTTGTGCATCCAATAAGTTCATTTGTGTCATTGGATGAACATTTAGGTCATTTTCGTCCTCCCTAGGCTTATTCTTGTTCAATTAGGGTTTTTATGCAATCTTGTGCATCCAATAGGTGTGTTTGTGTCATTGGACGAACATTTAGGTCATTTTCGTCCTCCCTAGGCTTATTCTTGTCCAATTAGGGTTTTTAACTAATCTTGTGCATCCAATAAGTTCATTTGTGTCGTTGGATGAACATTTAGGTCATTTTCGTCCTCCCTAGGCTTATTCTTGTCCAATTAGGGTTTTTAACCAATCTTGTGCATCCAATAAGTTCATTTGTGTCATTGGACGAACATTTAGGTCAATTTCGTCCTCCCTAGGCTTATTCTTGTCCAATTAGGGTTTTTAACCAATCTTGTGCATCCAATAAGTTCATTTGTGTCATTGGACGAACATTTAGGTCAATTTCGTCCTCCCTAGTCTTATTCTTGTCCAATTAGGGTTTTCAACCAATCTTGTGCATCCAATAAGTTCATTTGTGTCATTGGATGAACATTTAGGTCATTTTCGTCCTCCCTAGGCTTATTCTTGTCCAATTAGGGTTTTTAACCAATCTTGTGCATCCAATAAGTTCATTTGTGTCATTGGATGAACATTTAGGTCATTTTCGTCCTCCCTATTCTTATTCTTGTCCAATTAGGGTTTTTATGCAATCTTGTGCATCCAATAGGTGTGTTTGTTTCATTGGACGAACATTTAAGTCATTTTCGTCCTCCCTAGGCTTATTCTTGTCCAGTTAGGGTTTTTAACCAATCTTGTGCATCCAATAAGTTCATTTGTGTCATTCGATGAACATTTAGGTCATTTTCGTCCTCCATAGGCTTATTCTTGTCTAATTAGGGTTTTTAACCAATCTTGTGCATCCAATAAGTTCATTTGTGTCATTGGATGAACATTTAGGTCATTTTCGTCCTCCCTAGGCTTATTCTTGTCCAATTAGGGTTTTTAACCAATCTTGTGCATCCAATAAGTTCATTTGTGTCATTGGATGAACATTTAGGTCATTTTCGTCCTCCCTAGGCTTATTCTTGTCCAATTAGGGTTTCTAACCAATCTTGTGCATCCAATAGGTGTGTTTGTGTCATTGGATTAACATTTAGGTTATTTTCGTCCTTCCTAGGCTTATTCTTGTCCAATTATGGTTTTTAACCAATCTTGTGCATCCAATAAGTTCATTTGTGTCATTGGATGAACATTTAGGTCATTTTCGTCCTCCCTAGGCTTATTCTTGTCCAATTAGGGTTTTTAACCAATCTTGTGCATCCAATAAGTTCATTTGTGTCATTGTATGAACATTTAGGTCATTTTTGTCCACCCAAGGCTTATTCTTGTCCAATTAGGGTTTTTAACCAATCTTGTGCATCCAATAAGTTCATTTGTGTCATTGGATGAACATTTAGGTCATTTTCGTCCTCCCTAGGCTTATTCTTGTCCAATTAGGGTTTTTAACCAATCTTGTGCATCCAATAAGTTCATTTGTGTCATTGGATGAACATTTAGGTCATTTTCGTCCTCCCTAGGCTTATTCTTGTCCAATTAGGGTTTTTAACCAATCTTGTGCATCCAATAAGTTCATTTGTGTCATTGGATGAACATTTTGGTCATTTTTGTCCTCCCTAGGCTTATTCTTGTCCAATTAGGGTTTTGATGCAATCTTGTGCATCCAATAGGTGTGTTTGTGTTATTGGACGAACATTTAGGTCATTTTCGTCCTCCCTAGGCTTATTCTTGTCCAATTAGGGTTTTTAACCAATCTTGTGCATCCAATAAGTTCATTTGTGTCATTGGATGAACATTTAGGTCATTTTCGTCCTCCCTTGGCTTATTCTTTTCCAATTAGGGTTTTTAACCAATCTTGTGCGTCCAATAAGTTCATTTGTGTCATTGGATGAATATTTAGGTCATTTTCGTCCTCCCCAGGCTTATTCTTATCTAATTAGGGTTTTTAACCAATCTTGTGCATCCAACAAGTTCATTTGTGTCATTGGATGAACATTTAGGTCATTTTCGTCCTCCCTAGGCTTATTCTTGTCCAATTAGGGTTTTCAACCAATCTTGTGCATCCAATAAGTTCATTTGTGTCATTGGATGAACATTTAGGTCATTTTCGTCCTCCCAAGGCTTATTCTTGTCCAATTAGGGTTTTTAACCAATCTTGTGCATCCAATAAGTTCATTTGTGTCATTGGATGAACATTTCGGTCATTTTCGTCCTCCGAAGGCTTATTCTTGTCCAATTAGGGTTTTTAACCAATCTTGTGCATCCAATAAGTTCATTTGTGTCATTGGATGAACATTTAGGTCATTTTCGTCCTCCCTAGGCTTATTCTTGTCCAATTAGGGGTTTTAAGCAATCTTGTGCATCAAATAAGTTCATTTGTGTCATTGGATGAACATTTAGGTCATTTTCGTCCACCCTAGGCTTATTCTTGTCCAGTTAGGGTTTTTAACCAATCTTGTGCATCCAATAAGTTCATTTGTGTCATTGGATGAACATTTAGGTCATTTTCGTCCTCCCAAGGCTTATTCTTGTCCAATTAGGGCTTTTAACCAATCTTGTACATCCAATAAGTTCATTTGTGTCATTGGATGAACATTTAGGTCATTTTCGTCCTCCCTAGGCTTATTCTTGTCCAATTAAGGTTTTTAAGCAATCTTGTGCATCCAACAAGTTCATTTGTGTCATTGGATGAACATTTAGGTCATTTTCGTCCTCCCTAGACTTATTCTTGTTCAATTAGGGTTTCTAACCAATCTTGTGCATCCAATAGGTGTGTTTGTGTCATTGGATGAACATTTAGGTCATTTTCGTCCTCCCTAGTCTTATTCTTGTCCAATTAGGGTTTTAAGCAATCTTGTGCATCCAATAAGTTCGTTTGTGTCATTGGATGAACATTTAGGTCATTTTCGTCCTCCCAAGGCTTATTCTTGTCCAATTAGGGCTTTTAACCAATCTTGTGCATCCAATAAGTTCATTTGTGTCATTGGATGAACATTTAGGTCATTTTCGTCCTCCCTAGGCTTATTCTTGTCCAATTAAGGTTTTTAAGCAATCTTGTGCATCCAACAAGTTCATTTGTGTCATTGGATGAACATTTAGGTCATTTTCGTCCTCCCTAGACTTATTCTTGTTCAATTAGGGTTTCTAACCAATCTTGTGCATCCAATAGGTGTGTTTGTGTCATTGGATGAACATTTAGGTCATTTTCGTCCACCCTAGGCTTATTCTTGTCCAGTTAGGGTTTTTAACCAATCTTGTGCATCCAATAAGTTCATTTGTGTCATTGGATGAACATTTAGGTCATTTTCGTCCTCCCAAGGCTTATTCTTGTCCAATTAGGGTTTTTAACCAATCTTGTGCATCCAATAAGTTCATTTGTGTCATTGGATGAACATTTAGGTCATTTTCGTCCTCCCTAGGCTTATTCTTGTCCAATTAGGGTTTTTAACCAATCTTGTGCATCCAATAAGTTCATTTGTGTCATTGGATGAAAATTTAAGTTATTTTCGTCCTCCCTAGG
The DNA here is from genome assembly GCA_037974775.1 of Cicer pinnatifidum. NCBI lineage: Eukaryota > Viridiplantae > Streptophyta > Magnoliopsida > Fabales > Fabaceae > Cicer > Cicer pinnatifidum. The sequence goes on along the minus strand of JBBPBR010000642.1, from coordinate 5,565 downwards.
CTTAGTTTTGTGCAATTAGGGTTTTTAACCAATCTTGTGCATCCAATAGGTGTGTTTGTGTCATTAGATGAACATTTAGGTCATTTTCATCCTCCCTAGGCTTATTGTTGTCCAATTAGGGTTTTTAACCAATCTTGTGCATCCAATAGGTGTGTTTGTGTCATTGGATGAACATTTAGGTCATTTTCGTCCTCCCTAGTCTTATTCTTGTCCAATTAGGGTTTTAAGCAATCTTGTGCGTCCAATAAGTTCATTTGTGTCATTGGATGAACATTTAGGTCATTTTCATCCTCCCAAGGCTTATTCTTGTCCAATTAGGGTTTTTAACCAATCTTGTGCATCCAATAAGTTCATTTGTGTCATTGGATGAACATTTAGGTCATTTTCGTCCTCCCAAGGCTTATTCTTGTCCAATTAGGGTTTTTAACCAATCTTGTGCATCCAATAAGTTCATTTGTGTCATTGGATGAACAATTAGGTCATTTTCGTCCTTCCAAGGCTTATTCTTGTCCAATTAGGGTTTTTAACCAATCTTGTGCATCCAATGAGTTCATTTGTGTCATTGGATGAACATTTAGGTCATTTTCGTCCTCCCTAGACTTATTCTTGTCCAATTAGGGATTTTAACCAATCTAGTGCATCCAATAGGTGTGTTTGTGTCATTGGATGAACATTTAGGTCATTTTCGTTCTCCATAGGCTTATTCTTGTCCAATTAGAGTTTTTAACCAATCTTGTGCATCCAATAAGTTCATTTGTGTCATTGGATGAACATTTAGGTCATTTTCGTCCTCCCTAGGCTTATTCTTGTCCAATTAGGGTTTTTAACCAATCTTGTGCATCAAATAAGTTCATTTGTGTCATTGGATGAACATTTAGGTCATTTTCGTCCACCCTAGGCTTATTCTTGTCCAGTTAGGGTTTTTAACCAATCTTGTGCATCCAATAAGTTCATTTGTGTCATTGGATGAACATTTAGGTCATTTTCGTCCTCCGAAGGCTTATTCTTGTCCAATTAGGGCTTTTAACCAATCTTGTGCATCCAATAAGTTCATTTGTGTCATTGGATGAACATTTAGGTCATTTTCGTCCTCCCTAGGCTTATTCTTGTCCAATTAAGGTTTTTAAGCAATCTTGTGCCTTCAACAAGTTCATTTGTGTCATTGGATGAACATTTAGGTCATTTTCGTCCTCCCTAGACTTATTCTTGTTCAATTAGGGTTTCTAACCAATCTTGTGCATCCAATAGGTGTGTTTGTGTCATTGGATGAACATTTAGGTCATTTTCGTCCTCCCTAGTCTTATTCTTGTCCAATTAGGGTTTTAAGCAATCTTGTGCATCCAATAAGTTCGTTTGTGTCATTGGATGAACATTTAGGTTATTTTCGTCCTCCCTAGGCTTAGTTTTGTGCAATTAGGGTTTTTAACCAATCTTGTGCACCCAATAGGTGTGTTTGTGTTATTAGATGAACATTTAGGTCATTTTCAACCTCCCTAGGCTTATTGTTGTCCAATTAGGGTTTTTAACCAATCTTGTGCATCCAATAGGTGGTGTTTGTGTCATTGGACGAACATTTAGGTCATTTTCGTCCTTCCTAGTCTTATTCTTGTCCAATTATGGTTTTAAGCAGTCTTGTGCGTCCAATAAGTTCATTTGTGTCATTGGATTAAGATTTAAGTCATTTTCGTCCTCCCTAGGCTTATTCTTGTTCAATTAGGGTTTCTAACCAATCTTGTGCATCCAATAGGTGTGTTTGTGTCATTGGATGAACATTTAGGTCATTTTCGACCTCCCTAGTCTTATTCTTGTCCAATTATGGTTTTAAGCAATCTTGTGCATCCAATAAGTTCATTTGTGTCATTGGATGAACATTTAGGTCATTTTCGTCCTCCCAAGGCTTATTCTTGTCCAATTAGGGTTTTTAACCAATCTTGTGCATCCAATAAGTTCATTTGTGTCATTGGATGAACATTTAGGTCATTTTCGTCCTCCCAAGGCTTATTGTTGTCCAATTAGGGTTTTTAACCAATCTTGTGCATCCAATAAGTTCATTTGTGTCATTGGATGAACATTTAGGTCATTTTCGTCCTCCCTAGGATTATTCTTGTCCAATTAGGGTATTTAACCAATCTTGTGCATCCAATAGGTGTGTTTGTGTCATTGGATGAACATTTAGGTCATTTTCGTTCTCCATAGGCTTATTCTTGTCCAATTAGGGCTTTTAACCAATCTTATGCATCCAATAAGTTCATTTGTGTCATTGGATGAACATTTAGGTCATTTTCGTCCACCCTAGGCTTATTCTTGTCCAATTAGGGTTTTTAACCAATCTTGTGCATCCAATAAGTTCATTTGTGTCATTGGATGAACATTTAGGTCATTTTCGTCCTCCCAAGGCTTATTCTTGTCCAATTAGGGTTTTTAACCAATCTTGTGCATCCAATAAGTTAATTTGTGTCATTAGATGAACATTTAGGTCATTTTCGTCCTCCCTAGGCTTATTCTTGTCCAATTAGGGTTTTTAAGCAATCTTATGCATCAAATAAGTTCATTTGTGTCATTCGATGAACATTTAGGTCATTTTCGTCCACCCTAGGCTTATACTTGTCCAGTTAGGGTTTTTAACCAATGTTGTGCATCCAATAAGTTCATTTGTGTCATTGGATGAACATTTAGGTCATTTTCGTCCTCCCAAGGCTTATTCTTGTCCAATTAGGGTTTTTAACCAATCTTGTGCATCCAATAAGTTCATTTGTGTCATTGGATGAACATTTAGGTCATTTTCGTCCTCCCTAGGCTTATTCTTATCCAATTAGGGTTTTTAAGCAATCTTGTGCATCCAATAAGTTCATTTGTGTCATTGGATGAACATTTAGGTCATTTTCGTCCTCCCTGGGCTTATTCTTGTTCAATTAGGGTTTCTAACCAATCTTGTGCATCCAATAGGTGTGTTTGTGTCATTGGATGAACATTTAGGTCATTTTCGTCCTCCCTAGTCTTATTCTTGTCCAATTAGGGTTTTATGCAATCTTGTGCATCCAATAAGTTCATTTGTGTCATTGGATGAACATTTAGGTTATTTTCGTCCTCCCTAGGCTTAGTTTTGTGCAATTAGGGTTTTTAACCAATCTTGTGCATCCAATAGGTGTGTTTGTGTCATTAGATGAACATTTAGGTCATTTTCATCCTCCCTAGGCTTATTGTTGTCCAATTAGGGTTTTTAACCAATCTTGTGCATCCAATAGGTGTGTTTGTGTCTTTGGATGAACATTTAGGTCATTTTCGTCCACCCTAGGCTTATTCTTGTCCAATTAAGGTTTTTAACCAATCTTGTGCATCCAATAAGTTCATTTGTGTCATTGGATGAACATTTAGGTCATTTTCGTCCTCCCAAGGCTTATTCTTGTCCAATTAGGGTTTTTAACCAATCTTGTGCATCCAATAAGTTCATTTGTGTCATTGGATGAACATTTAGGTCATTTTCGTCCTCCCTAGGCTTATTCTTATCCAATTAGGGTTTTTAAGCAATCTTGTGCATCCAATAAGTTCATTTGTGTCATTGGATGAACATTTAGGTCATTTTCGTCCTCCCTAGGCTTATTCTTGTTAAATTAGGGTTTCTAACCAATCTTGTGCATCCAATAGGTGTGTTTGTGTCATTGGATGAACATTTAGGTCATTTTCGTCCTCCCTAGTCTTATTCTTGTCCAATTAGGGTTTTAAGCAATCTTGTGCATCCAATAAGTTCATTTGTGTCATTGGATGAATAGTTAGGCCATTTTCGTCCTCCCTAAGCTTATTCTTGTCCAATTAGGGTTTCTAAACAATTTTGTGCATCCAATAGGTGTGTTTGTGTCATTGGATGAACATTTAGGTCATTTTCGTCCTCCCTAGGCGTATTCTTGTCCAAGTAGGGTTTCTAACCAATCTTGTGCATCCAATAGGTGTGTTTGTGTCATTGGATGAACATTTAGGTCATTTTCATCCTCCCTAGGCTTATTCTTGTCTAATTAGGGTTTTTAACCAATCTTGTGCATCCAATAAGTTCATTTGTGTCATTGGATGAACATTTAGGTCATTTTCGTCCTCCCTAGGCTTATTCTTGTCCAATTAGGGGTTTTAACCAATCTTGTGCATCCAATAAGTTAATTTGTGTCATTGGATGAACATTTAGGTCATTTTCGTCCTCCCTAGGCTTATTCTTGTCCAATTAGGGGTTTTAAGCAATCTTGTGCATCAAATAAGTTCATTTGTGTCATTGGATGAACATTTAGGTCATTTTCGTCCACCCTAGGCTTATTCTTGTCCAATTAAGGTTTTTAACCAATCTTGTGCATCCAATAAGTTAATTTGTGTCATTGGATGATCATTTAGGTCATTTTCGTCCTCCCATGGCTTATTCTTGTCCAATTAGGGTTTTTAACCAATCTTGTGCATCCAATAAGTTGATTAGTGTCGTTGGATGAACATTTAGGTCATTTTCGTCCTCCCAAGGCTTATTCTTGTCCAATTAGGGTTTTTAACCAATCTTGTGCATCCAATAAGTTCATTTGTGTCATTGGATGAACATTTAGGTCATTTTCGTCCTCCCTAGGCTTATTCTTGTCCAATTAGGGTTTTTAACCAATCTTGTGCATCCAATAAGTTCATTTGTGTCATTGGATGAACATTTCGGTCATTTTCGTCCTCCGAAGGCTTATTCTTGTCCAATTAGGGTTTTTAACCAATCTTGTGCATCCAATAAGTTAATTTGTGTCATTGGATGAACATTTAGGTCATTTTCGTCCTCCCTAGTCTTATTCTGGTCCAATTAGGGTTTTTAACCAATCTTGTGCATCCAATAAGTTAATTTGTGTCATTGGATGAACATTTAGGTCATTTTCGTCCTCCCTAGTGTTATTCTTGTCCAATTAGGGTTTTAAGCAATCTTGTGCATCCAATAAGTTCATTTGTGTCATTGGATGAACATTTAGGTTATTTTCGTCCTCCCTAGGCTTAGTTTTGTGCAATTAGGGTTTTTAACCAATCTTGTGCACCCAATAGGTGTGTTTGTGTTATTAGATGAACATTTAGGTCATTTTCAACCTCCCTAGGCTTATTGTTGTCCAATTAGGGTTTTTAACCAATCTTGTGCATCCAATAGGTGGTGTTTGTGTCATTGGATGAACATTTAGGTCATTTTCGTCCTTCCTAGTCTTATTCTTGTCCAGTTATGGTTTTAAGCAGTCTTGTGCGTCCAATAAGTTCATTTGTGTCATTGGATTAAGATTTAAGTCATTTTCGTCCTCCCTAGGCTTATTCTTGTTCAATTAGGGTTTCTAACCAATCTTGTGCATCCAATAGGTGTGTTTGTGTCATTGGATGAACATTTAGGTCATTTTCGACCTCCCTAGTCTTATTCTTGTCCAATTATGGTTTTAAGCAATCTTGTGCATCCAATAAGTTCATTTGTTTCATTGGATGAACATTTAGGTCATTTTCGTCCTCCCAAGGCTTATTCTTGTCCAATTAGGGTTTTTAACCAATCTTGTGCATCCAATAAGTTCATTTGTGTCATTGGATGAA
>JBBPBR010000641.1:0-23143 GCA_037974775.1 Cicer pinnatifidum | reverse complement strand
GGAGGACGAAAATGACCTAAATGTTCATCCAATGACACAAATGAACTTATTGGATGCACAAGATTGGTTAAAAACCCTAATTGGACAAGAATAAGCCTTGGAAGGACGAAAATGACCTAAATGTTCATCCAATGACACAAATGAACTTATTGGATGCACAAGATTGGTTAAAAACCCTAATTGGACAAGAATAAGCCTTGGATGGACGAAAATGACCTAAATGTTCATCCAATGACACAAATGAACTTATTGGATGCACAAGATTGGTTAAAAACCCTAATTGGACAAGAATAAGCCTAGGGAGGACGAAAATGACCTAAATGTTCATTCAATGACACAAATTAACTTATTGGATGCACAAGATTGGTTAAAAACCCTAATTGGACAAGAATAAGCCTTAGGAGGACGAAAATGACCTAAATGTTCATCCAATGACACAAATGAACTTATTGGATGCACAAGATTGGTTAAAAACCCTAATTGGACAACAATAAGCCTAGGGAGGATGAAAATGACCAAAATGTTCATCTAATGACACAAACACTCCTATTGGATGCACAAGATTGGTTAAAAACCCTAATTGCACAAAACTAAGCCTAGGGAGGACGAAAATAACCTAAATGTTCATCCAATGACACAAATGAACTTATTGGATGCACAAGATTGCTTAAAACCCTAATTGGACAAGAATAAGACTAGGGAGGACGAAAATGACCTAAATGTTCATCCAATGACACAAGTTAACTTATTGGATGCACAAGATTGGTTAAAAACCCTAATTGGACAAGAATAAGACTAGGGAGGACGAAAATGACCTAAATGTTCATCCAATGACACAAATTAACTTATTGGATGCACAAGATTGGTTAAAAACCCTAATTGGACAAGAATAAGCCTTCAGAGGACGAAAATGACCGAAATGTTCATCCAATGACACAAATGAACTTATTGGATGCACAAGATTGGTTAAAAACCCTAATTGGACATGAATAAGCCTAGGGAGGACGAAAATGACCTAAATGTTCATCCAATGACACATATGAACTTATTTGATGCACAAGATTGCTTAAAAACCCTAATTGGACAAGAATAAGCCTAGGGAGGACGAAAATGACCTAAATGTTCATCCAATGACACAAATTAACTTATTGGATGCACAAGATTGGTTAAAAACCCTAATTGGACAAGAATAAGCCTTCAGAGGACGAAAATGACCGAAATGTTCATCCAATGACACAAATGAACTTATTGGATGCACAAGATTGGTTAAAAACCCTAATTGGACAAGAATAAGCCTAGGGAGGACGAAAATGACCTAAATGTTCATCCAATGACACATATGAACTTATTTGATGCACAAGATTGCTTAAAAACCCTAATTGGACAAGAATAAGCCTAGGGAGGACGCAAATGACCTAAATGTTCATCCAATGACACAAATTAACTTATTGGATGCACAAGATTGGTTAAAAACCCTAATTGGACAAGAATAAGCCTTCGGAGGACGAAAATGACCGAAATGTTCATCCAATGACACAAATGAACTTATTGGATGCACAAGATTGGTTAAAAACCCTAACTGGACAAGAATAAGCCTAGGGAGGACGAAAATGACCTAAATGTTCATCCAATGACACAAATGAACTTATTGGATGCACAAGATTGGTTAAAAACCCTAATTGGACATCAATAAGCCTAGGGAGGATGAAAATGACCTAAATGTTCATCTAATGACACAAACACTCCTATTGGATGCACAAGATTGGTTAAAAACCCTAATTGCACAAAACTAAGCCTAGGGAGGACGAAAATAACCTAAATGTTCATCCAATGACACAAATGAACTTATTGGATGCACAAGATTGCTTAAAACCCTTATTGGACAAGAATAAGACTAGGGAGGACGAAAATGACCTAAATGTTCATCCAATGACACAAACACACCTATTGGATGCACAAGATTGGTTAGAAACCCTAATTGAACAAGAATAAGCCTAGGGAGGACAAAAATGACCTAAATGTTCATCCAATGACACAAATGAACTTATTGGATGCACAAGATTGCTTAAAAACCCTAATTGGACAAGAATAAGCCTAGGGAGGACGAAAATGACCTAAATGTTCATCCAATGACCCAAATGAACTTATTAGATGCACAAGTTTGGTTTAAAACCCTAATTGGACAAGAATAAGCCTTGGGAGGACGAAAATGACCTAAATGTTCATCCAATGACACAAATGAACTTATTGGATGCACAAGATTGGTTAAAAACCCTAATTGGACAAGAATAAGCCTAGGGTGGACGAAAATGACCTAAATGTTCATCCAATGACACAAAAGAACTTATTGGATGCACAAGATTGGTTAGAAACCCTAATTGGACAAGAATAAGCCTAGGGAGGACGAAAATGACCTAAATGTTCATCCAATGACACAAATGAACTTATTGGATGCACAAGATTGCTTAAAAACCCTAATTTGACAAGAATAAGCCTAGGGAGGACGAAAATGACCTAAATGTTCATCCAATGACACAAATGAACTTATTGGATGTACAAGATTGCTTAAAAACCCTAATTGGACAAGAATAAGCCTAGGGAGGACGAAAATGACCTAAATGTTCATCCAATGACACAAATGAACTTATTGGATGCACAAGATTGCTTAAAAACCCTAATTGGATAAGAATAAGCCTAGGGAGGACGAAAATGACCTAAATATTCATCCAATGACACAAATTAACTTATTGGATGCACAAGATTGGTTAAAAACCATAATTGGACAAGAATAAGCCTTGGGAGGACGAAAATGACCTAAATGTTCATCCAATGACACAAATGAACTTATTGGATGCACAAGATTGCTTAAAAACCCTAATTGGACAATAATAACCCTAGGTAGGACGAAAATGACCTAAATGTTCATCCAATGACACAAATTAACTTATTGGATGCACAAGATTGGTTAAAAACCCTAATTGGACAAGAATAAGCCTTGGGAGGACGAAAATGACCTAAATGTTCATCCAATGACACAAATGAACTTATTGGATGCACAAGATTGGTTAAAAACCCTAATTGGACAAGAATAAGCCTAGGGTGGACGAAAATGACCTAAATGTTCATCCAATGACACAAATGAACTTATTGGATGCACAAGATTGGTTAAAAACCCTAATTGGACAAGAATAAGCCTAGGGAGGACAAAATGACCTAAATGTTCATCCAATGACACAAATGAACTTATTGGATGCACAAGATTGGTTAAAAACCCTAATTGGACAAGAATAAGCCTTGGGAGGACGAAAATGACCTAAATGTTCATCCAATGACACAAATGAACTTATTGGATGCACAAGATTGGCTAAAAACCCTAATTGGGTAAGAATAAGCCTATGGAGAACGAAAATGACCTAAATGTTCATCCAATGACACAAACACACCTATTGGATGCATAAGATTGGTTAGAAACCCTAATTGGACAAGAATAACCCTAGGGAGGACGAAAATGACATAAATGTTCATCCAATGACACAAATGAACTTATTGGATGCACAAGATTGGTTAAAAACCCTAATTGGACAAGAATAAGCCTTGGGAGGACGAAAATGACCTAAATGTTCATCCAATGACACAAATGAACTTATTGGATGCACAAGATTGGTTAAAAACCCTAATTAGACAAGAATAAGCCTAGGGTGGACGAAAATGACCTAAAAGTTTATCCAATGACACAAATGAACTTATTGGATGCACAAGATTGGTTAAAAACCCTAATTGGACAAGAATAAGCCTAAGGAGGATGAAAATGACCTAAATGTTCATCCAATGACACAAATGAACTTATTGGATGCACAAGATTGGTTAAAAACCCTAATTGGACAAGAATAAGCCTTGGGAGGACGAAAATGACCTAAATGTTCATCCAATGACACAAATGAACTTATTGGATGCACAAGATTGGTTAAAAACCCTAATTGGGCAAGAATAAGCCTAAGGTCAACGAAAATCACCTAAATGTTTATCCAATGACACAAATGAACTTATTGGATGCACAAGATTGGTTAAAAACCCTATTTGGACAAGAATAAGCCTAGGGTCGACGAAAATGACCTAAATGTTCATCCAATGACACAAATGAACTTATTGGATGCACAAGATTGGTTAAAAACCCTAATTGGACAAGAATAAGCCTTGGGAGGACGAAAATGACCTAAATGTTCATCCAATGACACAAATGAACTTATTGGATGCACAAGATTGGTTAAAAACTCTAGTTGGACAAGAATAAGCCTAGGGTGGACGAAAATGACCTAAATGTTCATCCAATGACACAAATGAACTTATTGGATGCACAAGATTGGTTAAAAACCCTAATTGGACAAGAATAAGCCTAGGGAGGACGAAAAAGACCTAAATGTTCATCCAATGACACAAATGAACTTATTGGATGCACAAGAATGGTTAAAAACCCTAATTAGACAAGATTAAGCCTAGGGAGGACGAAAATGACCTAAACGTTTATCCAATGACACAAATGAACTTATTGGATGCACAAGATTGGTTAAAAACCCTAATTGGACAAGAATAAGCCTTGGGAGGACGAAAATGACCTAAATGTTCATCCAATGACACAAATGAACTTATTGGATGCACAAGATTGGTTAAAAACCCTAATTGGACAAGAATAAGCCTAGGGAGGACGAAAATGACCTAAATGTTCATTCAATGACACAAATTAACTTATTGGATGCACAAGATTGGTTAAAAACCCTAATTGGACAAGAATAAGCCTTGGGAGGACGAAAATGACCTAAATGTTCATCCAATGACACAAATGAACTTATTGGATGCACAAGATTGGTTAAAAACCCTAATTGGACAACAATAAGCCTAGGGAGGATGAAAATGACCTAAATGTTCATCTAATGACACAAACACTCCTATTGGATGCACAAGATTGGTTAAAAACCCAAATTGCACAAAACTAAGCATAGGGAGGACGAAAATAACCTAAATGTTCATCCAATGACACAAATGAACTTATTGGATGCACAAGATTGGTTAAAAGCCCTAATTGGACAAGAATAAGCCTTGGGAGGACGAAAATGACCTAAATGTTCATCCAATGACACAAATGAACTTATTGGATGCACAAGATTGGTTAAAAACCCTAACTGGACAAGAATAAGCCTAGGGTGGACGAAAATGACCGAAATGTTCATCCAATGACACAAATGAACTTATTGGATGCACAAGATTGCTTAAAACCATAATTGGACAAGAATAAGACTAGGGAGGACGAAAATGACCTAAATGTTCATCCAATGACACAAACACACCTATTGGATGCACAAGATTGGTTAGAAACCCTAATTGAACAAGAATAAGCCTAGGGAGGACGAAAATGACTTAAATCTTAATCCAATGACACAAATGAACTTATTGGACGCACAAGACTGCTTAAAACCCTAATTGGACAAGAATAAGACTAGGGAGGACGAAAATGACCAAAATGTTCATCCAATGACACAAACACCACCTATTGGATGCACAAGATTGGTTAAAAACCCTAATTGGACAACAATAAGCCTAGGGAGTTTGAAAATGACCTAAATGTTCATCTAATAACACAAACACACCTATTGGGTGCACAAGATTGGTTAAAAACCCTAATTGCACAAAACTAAGCCTAGGGAGGACGAAAATAACCTAAATGTTCATCCAATGACACAAACGAACTTATTGGATGCACAAGATTGCTTAAAACCCTAATTGGACAAGAATAAGACTAGGGAGGACGAAAATGACCTAAATGTTCATCCAATGACACAAACACACCTATTGGATGCACATGATTGGTTAGAAACCCTAATTGAACAAGAATAAGCCTATGGAGGACGAAAATGACCTAAATGTTCATCCAATGAAACAAATGAACTTATTGGATTCACAAGATTGCTTAAAAACCCTAATTGGACAAGAATAAGCCTAGGAAGGACGTAAATGACCTAAATGTTCATCCAATGACACAAATGAACTTATTGGATGCACAAGATTGGTTAAAAACCCTAATTGGACAAGAATAAGCCTTGGGAGGACGAAAATGACCTAAATGTTTATCCAATGACACAAATGAACTTATTGGAGGCACAAGATTGGTTAAAAACCCTAATTGGACAAGAATAAGCCTAGGGTGGACGAAAATGACCTAAATGTTTATCCAATGACACAAATGAACTTATTGGATGCACAAGATTGGTTAAAAACCCTAATTGGACAAGAATAAGCCTAGGGAGGACGAAAATGACCTAAATGTTCATCCAATGACACAAACACACCTATTGGATGCACAAGATTGTTTACAAACCCTAATTGGACAAGAATAAGCCAAGGGAGGACGAAAATGACCTAAATGTTCATCCAATGACACAAATGAACTTATTGGATGCACAAGATTGGTTAAAAACCCTAATTGGACAAGAATAAGCCTAGGGAGGACGAAAATGACCTAAATGTTCATCCAATGACACCAATTAACTTATTGGATGCACAAGATTGGTTAAAAACCCTAATTGGACAAGAATAAGCCTTCGGAGGACGAAAATGACCGAAATGTTCATCCAATGACACAAATGAACTTATTGGATGCACAAGATTGGTTAAAAACCCTAACTGGACAAGAATAAGCCTAGGGTGGACGAAAATGACCTAAATGTTCATCCAATGACACAAATGAACTTATTTGATGCACAAGATTGCTTAAAAAACCTAATTGGACAAGAATAAGTCTAGGGAGGACGAAAATGACCTAAATGTTCATCCAATGACACAAATGAACTTATTTGATGCACAAGATTGCTTAAAAACCCTAATTGGACAAGAATAAGCCTAGGGAGGACGAAAATGACCGAAATGTTCATCAAATGACACAAATTAACTTATTGGATGCACAAGATTGGTTAAAAACCCTAATCGGACAAGAATAAGCCTTCGGAGGACGAAAATGACCGAAATGTTCATCCAATGACACAAATGAACTTATTGGATGCACAAGATTGGTTAAAAACCCTAACTGGACAAGAATAAGCCTAGGGAGGACGAAAATGACCTAAATGTTCATCCAATGACACAAATGAACTTATTGGATGCACAAGATTGGTTAAAAACCCTAATTGGACATGAATAAGCCTAGGGAGGACGAAAATGACCTAAATGTTCATCCAATGACACAAACACACGTATTGGATGCACAAGATTGGTTAAAAACCCTAATTGGACAAGAATAAGCCTAGGGAGGACGAAAATGACCTAAATGTTCATCCAATGACACAATTGAACTTATTGGATGCACAAGATTGGTTAAAAACCCTAATTGGACAAGAATAAGCCTACGGAGGACGAAAATGACCTAAATGTTCATCCAATGACACAAATGAACTTATTGGATGCACAAGATTGGTTAAAAACCCTAATTGGACAAGAATAAGCCTATGGAGAACGAAAATGACCTAAATGTTCATCCAATGACACAAACACACCTATTGGATGCACAAGATTGGTTAAAAACCCTAATTGGACAAGAATAAGCCTAGGGATGACGAAAATGACCTAAATGTTCATCCAATAACACAAATGAACTTATTGGATGCACAAGATTGGTTAAAAGCCCTAATTGGACAAGAATAAGCCTTGGGAGGACGAAAATGACCTAAATGTTCATCCAATGACACAAATGAACTTATTGGATGCACAAGATTGGTTAAAAACCCTAATTGGACAAGAATAAGCCTAGGGTGGACGAAAATGACCTAAATGTTCATCCAATGACACAAATGAACTTATTGGATGCACAAGATTGGTTAAAAACCCTAACTGGACAAGAATAAGTCTAGGGTGGACGAAAATGACCTAAATGTTCATCCAATGACACAAATGAACTTATTTGATGCACAAGATTGCTTAAAAACCCTAATTGGACAAGAATAAGCCTAGGGAGGACGAAAATGACCTAAATGTTCATCCAATGACACAAATGAACTTATTGGATGCACAAGATTGGTTAAAAGCCCTAATTGGACAAGAATAAGCCTTGGGAGGACGAAAATGACCTAAATGTTCATCCAATGACACAAATGAACTTATTGGATGCACAAGATTGCTTAAAACCCTTATTGGACAAGAATAAGACTAGGGAGGACGAAAATGACCTAAATGTTCATCCAATGACACAAACACACCTATTGGATGCACAAGATTGGTTAGAAACCCTAATTGAACAAGAATAGGCCTAGGGAGGACGAAAATGACCTAAATGTTCATCCAATGACACAAATGAACTTGTTGGATGCACAAGATTGCTTAAAAACCCTAATTGGACAAGAATAAGCCTAGGGAGGAAGAAAATGACCTAAATGTTCATCCAATGACACAAATGAACTTATTGGATGCACAAGATTGGTTAAAAGCCCTAATTGGACAAGAATAAGCCTTGGGAGGACGAAAATGACCTAAATGTTCATCCAATGACACAAATGAACTTATTGGATGCACAAGATTGGTTAAAAACCCTAATTGGACAAGAATAAGCCTAGGGTGGACGAAAATGACCTAAATGTTCATCCAATGACACAAATGAACTTATTTGATGCACAAGATTGCTTAAAAACCCTAATTGGACAAGAGTAAGCCTAGGGAGAACGAAAATGACCTAAATGGTCATCCAATGACACAAATGAACTTATTGGATGCACAAGATTGGTTAAAAACCCTAATTGGACAAGAATAAGCCTAGGGTGGACGAAAATGACCTAAATGTTCATCCAATGACACAAATGAACTTATTGGATGCACAAGATTGGCTAAAAACCCTAATTGGGTAAGAATAAGCCTATGGAGAACGAAAATGACCTAAATGTTCATCCAATGACACAAACACACCTATTGGATGCATAAGATTGGTTAGAAACCCTAATTGGACAAGAATAACCCTAGGGAGGACGAAAATGACATAAATGTTCATCCAATGACACAAATGAACTTATTGGATGCACAAGATTGGTTAAAAACCCTAACTGGACAAGATTAAGCCTTGGGAAGACGAAAATGACCTAAATGTTCATCCAATGACACAAATGAACTTATTGGATGCACAAGATTGGTTAAAAACCCTAATTGGACAAGAATAAGCCTTGGGAGGACGAAAATGACTTAAATGTTCATCCAATGACACAAATGAACTTATTGGATGCACAAGATTGCTTAAAACCATAATTGGACAAGAATAAGACTAGGGAGGACGAAAATGACCTAAATGTTCATCCAATGACACAAACACACCTATTGGATGCACAAGATTGGTTAGAAACCCTAATTGAACAAGAATAAGCCTAGGGAGGACGAAAATGACTTAAATCTTAATCCAATGACACAAATGAACTTATTGGACGCACAAGACTGCTTAAAACCCTAATTGGACAAGAATAAGACTAGGGAGGACGAAAATGACCAAAATGTTCATCCAATGACACAAACACCACCTATTGGATGCACAAGATTGGTTAAAAACCCTAATTGGACAACAATAAGCCTAGGGAGTTTGAAAATGACCTAAATGTTCATCTAATAACACAAACACACCTATTGGATGCACAAGATTGGTTAAAAACCCTAATTGCACAAAACGAAGCCTAGGGAGGACGAAAATAACCTAAATGTTCATCCAATGACACAAACGAACTTATTGGATGCACAAGATTGCTTAAAACCCTAATTGGACAAGAATAAGACTAGGGAGGACGAAAATGACCTAAATGTTCATCCAATGACACAAATTAACTTATTGGATGCACATGATTGGTTAAAAACCCTAATTGGACAAGAATAAGACTAGGGAGGACGAAAATGACCTAAATGTTCATCCAATGACACAAATTAACTTATTGGATGCACAAGATTGGTTAAAAACCCTAATTGGACAAGAATAAGACTTCGGAGGACGAAAATGACCGAAATGTTCATCCAATGACACAAATGAACTTATTGGATGCACAAGATTGGTTAAAAACCCTAATTGGACAAGAATAAGCCTAGGGAGGACGAAAATGACCTAAATGTTCATCCAATGACACATATGAACTTATTTGATGCACAAGATTGCTTAAAAACCCTAATTGGACAAGAATAAGCCTAGGGAGGACGCAAATGACCTAAATGTTCATCCAATGACACAAATTAACTTATTGGATGCACAAGATTGGTTAAAAACCCTAATTGGACAAGAATAAGCCTTCGGAGGACGAAAATGACCGAAATGTTCATCCAATGACACAAATGAACTTATTGGATGCACAAGATTGGTTAAAAACCCTAACTGGACAAGAATAAGCCTAGGGTGGACGAAAATGACCTAAATGTTCTTCCAATGAAACAAATGAACTTATTTGATGCACAAGATTGCTTAAAAACCCTAATTGGACAAGAATAAGTCTAGGGAGGACGAAAATGACCTAAATGTTCATCCAATGACACAAATGAACTGATTTGATGCACAAGATTGCTTAAAAACCCTAATTGGACAAGAATAAGCCTAGGGAGGACGAAAATGACCGAAATGTTCATCAAATGACACAAATTAACTTCTTGGATGCACAAGATTGGTTAAAAACCCTAATCGGACAAGAATAAGCCTTCGGAGGACGAAAATGACCGAAATGTTCATCCAATGACACAAATGAACTTATTGGATGCACAAGATTGGTTAAAAACCCTAACTGGACAAGAATAAGCCTAGGGTGGACGAAAATGACCTAAATGTTCATCCAATGAAACAAATGAACTTATTTGATGCACAAGATTGCTTAAAAACCCTAATTGGACAAGAATAAGTCTAGGGAGGACGAAAATGACCTAAATGTTCATCCAATGACACATATGAACTTATTTGATGCACAAGATTGCTTAAAAACCCTAATTGGACAAGAATAAGCCTAGGGAGGACGAAAATGACCTAAATGTTCATCCAATGACACAAATTAACTTATTGGATGCACAAGATTGGTTAAAAACCCTAATTGGACAAGAATAAGCCTCGGGAGGACGAAAATGACCTAAATGTTCATCCAATGACACAAATGAACTTATTGGATGCACAAGATTGGTTAAAAACCCTAATTGGACAAGAATAAGCCTAGGGTGGACGAAAATGACCTAAATGTTCATCCAATGACACAAATGAACTTATTGGATGCACAAGATTGGTTAAAAACCCTAACTGGACAAGAATAAGTCTAGGGTGGACGAAAATGACCTAAATGTTCATCCAATGACACAAATGAACTTATTTGATGCACAAGATTGCTTAAAAACCCTAATTGGACAAGAATAAGCCTAGGGAGGACGAAAATGACCTAAATGTTCATCCAATGACACAAATTAACTTATTGGATGCACAAGATTGGTTAGAAACCCTAATTGGACAAGAATAAGCCTTGGGATGACGAAAATGACCTAAATGTTCATCCAATGACACAAACACACCTATTGGATGCACAAGATTGGTTAAAAACCCTAACTGGACAAGAATAAGCCTAGGGAGGACGAAAATGACTTAAATCTTAATCCAATGACACAAATGAACTTATTGGATGCACAAGATTGCTTAAAACCCTAATTGGATAAGAATAAGCCTTGGGAGGACGAAAATGACCTAAATGTTCATCAAATGACACAAACACACCTATTGGATGCACAAGATTGGCTTAAAACCCTAATTGGACAAGAATAAGACTAGGGAGGACGAAAATGACCTAAATGTTCATCCAATGACACAAACACACCTATTGGATGCACAAGATTGGTTAAAAACCCTAATTGGACAACAATAAGCCTAGGGAGGAGGAAAATGACCTAAATGTTCATCTAATGACAC
This sequence comes from Cicer pinnatifidum, assembly GCA_037974775.1. Lineage (NCBI taxonomy): Eukaryota > Viridiplantae > Streptophyta > Magnoliopsida > Fabales > Fabaceae > Cicer > Cicer pinnatifidum. Next base: position 11,214 of record JBBPBR010000641.1, on the reverse strand, counting down.
AAACACACCTATTGGATGCATAAGATTGGTTAAAAACCCTAATTGGACAACAATAAGCCTAGGGTGGACGAAAATGACCTAAATGTTCATCCAATGACACAAATGAACTTATTTGATTCACAAGATTGCTTAAAAACCCTAATTGGACAAGAATAAGCCTTGGGAGGACGAAAATGACCTAAATGTTCATCCAATGACACAAATGAATTTATTGGATGCACAAGATTGGTTAAAAACCCTAATTGGACAAGAATAAGCCTAGGGTGGACGAAAATGACCTAAATGTTCATCCAATGACACAAACACACCTATTGGATGCACAAGATTGTTTAGAAACCATAATTGGACAAGAATAAGCCTAGGGAGGACGAAAATGACCTAAATGTTCATCCAATGAAACAAATGAACTTATTGGATTCACAAGATTGCTTAATAACCGTAATTGGACAAGAATAAGCCTAGGGAGAACGAAAATGACCTAAATGTTCATCCAATGACACAAATGAACTTATTGGATGCACAAGATTGGTTAAAAACCCTAATTGGACAAGAATAAGCCTTGGGAGGACGAAAATGACCTAAATGTTCATCCAATGACACAAATGAACTTATTGGATGCACAAGATTGGTTAAAAACCCTAATTGGACAAGAATAAGCCTTGGGAGGACGAAAATGACCTAAATGTTCATCCAATGACACAAATGAACTTATTGGATGCACAAGATTGGTTAAAAACCCTAATTAGACAAGAATAAGCCTAGGGAGGACGAAAATGACCTAAAAGTTTATCCAATGACACAAATGAACTTATTGGATGCACAAGATTGGTTAAAAACCCTAATTGGACAAGAATAAGCCTAGGGAGGACGAAAATGATCTAAATGTTCATCCAATGACACAAACACACCTATTGGATGCACAAGATTGGTTAAAAACCCTAATTGGACAAGAATAAGCCTAGGGATGACGAAAATGACCTAAATGTTCATCCAATGACACAAATGAACTTATTGGATGCACAAGATTGCTTAAAAACCCTAATTGGACAAGAATAAGCCTAGGGAGGACGAAAATGACCTAAATGTTCATCCAATGACACAAATGAACTTATTGGATGCACAAGATTGGTTAAAAACCGTAATTGGACAACAATAAGCCTAGGGAGGATGAAAATGACCTAAATGTTCATCTAATGACACAAACACTCCTATTGGATGCACAAGATTGGTTAAAAACCCTAATTGCACAAAACTAAGCCTAGGGAGGACGAAAATAACCTAAATGTTCATCCAATGACACAAATGAACTTATTGGATGCACAAGATTGCTTAAAACCCTAATTGGACAAGAATAAGACTAGGGAGGACGAAAATGACCTAAATGTTCATCCAATGACACAAACACACTTATTGGATGCACAAGATTGGTTAGAAACCCTAATTGAACAAGAATAAGCCTAGGGAGGACGAAAATGACCTAAATGTTCATCCAATGACACAAATGAACTTGTTGGATGCACAAGATTGCTTAAAAACCCTAATTGGACAAGAATAAGCCTAGGGAGGACGAAAATGACCGAAATGTTCATCCAATGACACAAATGAACTTATTGGATGCACAAGATTGGTTAAAAGCCCTAATTGGACAAGAATAAGCCTTGGGAGGACGAAAATGACCTAAATGTTCATCCAATGACACAAATGAACTTATTGGATGCACAAGATTGGTTAAAAACCCTAACTGGACAAGAATAAGCCTAGGGTGGACGAAAATGACCTAAATGTTCATCCAATGACACAAATGAACTTATTTGATGCACAAGATTGCTTAAAAACCCTAGTTGGACAAGAATAAGTCTAGGGAGGACGAAAATGACCTAAATGTTCATCCAATGACACAAATGAACTTATTTGATGCACAAGATTGCTTAAAAACCCTAATTGGACAAGAATAAGCCTAGGGAGGACGAAAATGACCGAAATGTTCATCAAATGACACAAATTAACTTATTGGATGCACAAGATTGGTTAAAAACCCTAATTGGACAAGAATAAGCCTTCGGAGGACGAAAATGACCGAAATGTTCATCCAATGACACAAATGAACTTATTGGATGCACAAGATTGGTTAAAAACCCTAACTTGACAAGAATAAGCCTAGAGTGGACGAAAATGACCTAAATGTTCATCCAATGAAACAAATGAACTTATTTGATGCACAAGATTGCTTAAAAACCCTAATTGGACAAGAATAAGTCTAGGGAGGACGAAAATGACCTAAATGTTCATCCAATGACACAAATGAACTTATTTGATGCACAAGATTGCTTAAAAACCCTAATTGGACAAGAATAAGCCTAGGGAGGACGAAAATGACCGAAATGTTCATCAAATGACACAAATTAACTTATTGGATGCACAAGATTGGTTAAAAAACCTAATTGGACAAGAATAAGCCTTCGGAGGACGAAAATGACCGAAATGTTCATCCAATGACACAAATGAACTTATTGGATGCACAAGATTGGTTAAAAACCCTAACTGGACAAGAATAAGCCTAGGGTGGACGAAAATGACCTAAATGTTCATCCAATGAAACAAATGAACTTATTTGATGCACAAGATTGCTTAAAAACCCTAATTGGACAAGAATAAGTCTAGGGAGGACGAAAATGACCTAAATGTTCATCCAATGACACAAATGAACTTATTTGATGCACAAGATTGCTTAAAAACCCTAATCGGACAAGAATAAGCCTAGGGAGGACGAAAATGACCGAAATGTTCATCCAATGACACAAATGAACTTATTGGATGCACAAGATTGGTTAAAAACCCTAACTGGACAAGAATAAGCCTAGGGTGGACGAAAATGACCTAAATGTTCATCCAATGACACAAATGAACTTATTGGATGCACAAGATTGGTTAAAAACCCTAATTGGACATCAATAAGCCTAGGGAGGATGAAAATGACCTAAATGTTCATCTAATGACACAAACACTCCTATTGGATGCACAAGATTGGTTAAAAACCCTAATTGCACAAAACTAAGCCTAGGGAGGACGAAAATAACCTAAATGTTCATCCAATGACACAAATGAACTTATTGGATGCACAAGATTGCTTAAAACCCTAATTGGACAAGAATAAGACTAGGGAGGACGAAAATGACCTAAATGTTCATCCAATGACACAAACACACCTATTGGATTCACAAGATTGGTTAGAAACCCTAATTGAACAAGAATAAGCCTAGGGAGGACGAAAATGACCTAAATGTTCATCCAATGACACAAATGAACTTGTTGGATGCACAAGATTGCTTTAAAACCCTAATTGGACAAGAATAAGCCTAGGGAGGACGAAAATGACCTAATAGTTCATCCAATGACACAAATGAACTTATTGGATGCACAAGATTGGTTAAAAGCCCTAATTGGACAAGAATAAGCCTTGGGAGGACGAAAATGACCTAAATGTTCATCCAATGACACAAATGAACTTATTGGATGCACAAGATTGGTTAAAAACCCTAACTGGACAAGAATAAGCCTAGGGTGGACGAAAATGACCTAGATGTTCATCCAATGACACAAATGAACTTATTGGATGCACAAGATTGCTTAAAACCATAATTGGACAAGAATAAGACTAGGGAGGACGAAAATGACCTAAATGTTCATCCAATGACACAAACACACCTATTGGATGCACAAGATTGGTTAGAAACCCTAATTGAACAAGAATAAGCCTAGGGAGGACGAAAATGACTTAAATCTTAATCCAATGACACAAATGAACTTATTGGACGCACAAGACTGCTTAAAACCCTAATTGGACAAGAATAAGACTAGGGAGGACGAAAATGACCAAAATGTTCATCCAATGACACCAACACCACCTATTGGATGCACAAGATTGGTTAAAAACCCTAATTGGACAACAATAAGCCTAGGGAGTTTGAAAATGACCTAAATGTTCATCTAATAACACAAACACACCTATTGGGTGCACAAGATCGGTTAAAAACCCTAATTGCACAAAACGAAGCCTAGGGAGGACGAAAATAACCTAAATGTTCATCCAATGACACAAATGAACTTATTGGATGCACAAGATTGCTTAAAACCCTAATTGGACAAGAATAAGACTAGGGAGGACGAAAATGACCTAAATGTTCATCCAATGACACAAATTAAATTATTGGATGCACATGATTGGTTAAAAACCCTAATTGGACAAGAATAAGACTAGGGAGGACGAAAATGACCTAAATGTTCATCCAATGACACAAATTAACTTATTGGATGCACAAGATTGGTTAAAAACCCTAATTGGACAAGAATAAGACTTCGGAGCACGAAAATGACCGAAATGTTCATCCAATGACACAAATGAACTTATTGGATGCACAAGATTGGTTAAAAACCCTAATTGGACAAGAATAAGCCTAGGGAGGACGAAAATGACCTAAATGTTCATCCAATGACACATATGAACTTATTTGATGCACAAGATTGCTTAAAAACCCTAATTGGACAAGAATAAGCCTAGGGAGGACGAAAATGACCTAAATGTTCATCCAATGACACCAATTAACTTATTGGATGCACAAGATTGGTTAAAAACCCTAATTGGACAAGAATAAGCCTTCGGAGGACGAAAATGACCGAAATGTTCATCCAATGACACAAATGAACTTATTGGATGCACAAGATTGGTTAAAAACCCTAACTGGACAAGAATAAGCCTAGGGTGGACGAAAATGACCTAAATGTTCTTCCAATGAAACAAATGAACTTATTTGATGCACAAGATTGCTTAAAAACCCTAATTGGACAAGAATAAGTCTAGGGAGGACGAAAATGACCTAAATGTTCATCCAATGACACAAATGAACTGATTTGATGCACAAGATTGCTTAAAAACCCTAATTGGACAAGAATAAGCCTAGGGAGGACGAAAATGACCGAAATGTTCATCAAATGACACAAATTAACTTCTTGGATGCACAAGATTGGTTAAAAACCCTAATCGGACAAGAATAAGCCTTCGGAGGACGAAAATGACCGAAATGTTCATCCAATGACACAAATGAACTTATTGGATGCACAAGATTGGTTAAAAACCCTAACTGGACAAGAATAAGCCTAGGGTGGACGAAAATGACCTAAATGTTCATCCAATGACACAAATGAACTTATTGGATGCACAAGATTGCTTAAAAAACCTAATTGGACAAGAATAAGCCTAGGGAGGACGAAAATGACCTAAATGTTCATCCAATGACACCAATTAACTTATTGGATGCACAAGATTGGTTAAAAACCCTAATTGGACAAGAATAAGCCTTCGGAGGACGAAAATGACCGAAATGTTCATCCAATGACACAAATGAACTTATTGGATGCACAAGATTGGTTAAAAACCCTAATTGGACAAGAATAAGCCTAGGGAGGACGAAAATGACCTAAATGTTCATCCAATGACACAAATGAACTTATTGGATGCACAAGATTGGTTAAAAACCCTAATTGGACAAGAATAAGCCTATGGAGAACGAAAATCACCTAAATGTTCATCCAATGACACAAACACACCTATTGGATGCACTAGATTGGTTAAAATCCCTAATTGGACAAGAATAAGTCTAGGGAGGAAGAAAATGACCTAAATGTTCATCCAATGACACAAATGAACTTATTGGATGCACAAGATTGGTTAAAAACCCTAATTGGACAAGAATAAGCCTTGGAAGGACGAAAATGACCTAAATGTTCATCCAATGACACAAATGAACTTATTGGATGCACAAGATTGGTTAAAAACCCTAATTGGACAAGAATAAGCCTTGGGAGGACGAAAATGACCTAAATGTTCATCCAATGACACAAATGAACTTATTGGATGCACAAGATTGGTTAAAAACCCTAATTGGACAAGAATAAGCCTATGGAGAACGAAAATGACCTAAATGTTAATCCAATGACACAAACACACCTATTGGATGCACTAGATTGGTTAAAATCCCTAATTGGACAAGAATAAGTCTAGGGAGGACGAAAATGACCTAAATGTTCATCCAATGACACAAATGAACTTATTGGATGCACAAGATTGGTTAAAAACCCTAATTGGACAAGAATAAGCCTTGGAAGGACGAAAATGACCTAATTGTTCATCCAATGACACAAATGAACTTATTGGATGCACAAGATTGGTTAAAAACCCTAATTGGACAAGAATAAGCCTTGGGAGGACGAAAATGACCTAAATGTTCATCCAATGACACAAATGAACTTATTGGATGCACAAGATTGGTTAAAAACCCTAATTGGACAAGAATAAGCCTTGGGAGGACGAAAATGACCTAAATGTTCATCCAATGACACAAATGAACTTATTGGATGCACAAGATTGCTTAAAACCATAATTGGACAAGAATAAGACTAGGGACGACGAAAATGACCTAAATGTTAATCCAATGACACAAGCACACCTATTGGATGCACAAGATTGGTTAAAAACCCTAATTGGACAAGAATATGCCTAGGGAGGACGAAAATGACCTAAATGTTTATCCAATGACACAAATGAACTTATTGGATGCACAAGATTGGTTAAAAACCCTAATTGGACAAGAATAAGCCTTGGGAGGACGAAAATGACCTAAATGTTCATCCAATGACACAAATGAACTTATTGGATGCACAAGATTGGTTAAAAACCCTAATTGGACAAGAATAAGCCTTGGGAGGACGAAAATGACCTAAATGTTCATCCAATGACACAAATGAACTTATTGGATGCACAAGATTGGTTAAAAACCCTAATTGGACAAGAATAAGCCTTGGGAGGACGAAAATGACCTAAATGTTCATCCAATGACACAAATGAACTTATTGGATGCACAAGATTGCTTAAAACCCTAATTGGATAAGAATAAGCCTTGGGACGACGAAAATGACCTAAATGTTCATCCAATGACACAAATTAACTAATTGGATGCACAAGATTGGTTAAAAACCCTAATTGGACAAGAATAAGCCTTGGGAGGACGAAAATGACCTAAATGTTCATCCAATGACACAAATGAACTTATTGGATGCACAAGATTGGTTAAAAACCCTAACTGGACAAGAATATGCCTAGGGTGGACGAAAATGACCTAAATGTTCATCCAATGACACAAATGAACTTATTTGATGCACAAGATTGCTTAAAAACCCTAATTGGACAAGAATAAGCCTAGGGAGGACGAAAATGACCTAAATGTTCATCCAATGACACAAATTAACTTATTGGATGCACAAGATTGTTAAAAAACCCTAATTGGACAAGAATAAGCCTTGGGAGGACGAAAATGACCTAAATGTTCATCCAATGACACAAATGAACTTATTGGATGCACAAGATTGGTTAAAAACCCTAATTGGACAAGAATAAGCCTAGGGAGGACGAAAATGACCTAAATGTTCGTCTTATGACACAAATGAACTTATTGGATGCACAAGATTGGTTAAAAACCCTAATTGGACAAGAATAAGCCTAGGGAGGACGAAAATGACCTAAATGTTCATCCAATGACACAAATGAACTTATTGGATGCACAAGATTGGTTAAAAACCCTAATTAGACAAGAATAAGGCTAGGGAGGATGAAAATGACCTAAATGTTCATCCAATGACACAAATGAAATTATTGGATGCACAAGATTGGTTAAAAACCCTAATTGGACAAGAATAAGCCTAGGGAGGACGAAAATGACCTAAATGTTCATCCAATGACACAAATGAACTTATTGGATGCACAAGATTGGTTAAAAACCCTAATTGGACAAGAATAAGCCTAGGGAGGACGAAAATGACCTAAATGTTCATCCAATGACACAAATGAACTTATTGGATGCACAAGATTGTTTAAAAACCCTAATTGGACAAGAATAAGCCTAGCGAGGACGAAAATGACCTTAATGTTCATCCAATGACACAAATGAACTTATTGGATGCACAAGATTGGTTGAAAACCTTAATTGGACAAGAATAAGCCTAGGGAGGACGAAAATGACCTAAATGTTCATCCAATGACACAAATGAACTTATTGGATGCACAAGATTGGTTAAAAACCCTAATTGGACAAGAATAAGCCTAGGGAGGACGAAAATGACCTAAATGTTCATCCAATGACACAAATGAACTTATTGGATGCACAAGATTGGTTAAAAACCCTAATTGGACAAGAATAAGCCTAGGGAGGACGAAAATGACCTAAATGTCCGTCCAATGAGACAAACACACCTATTGGATGCGCAAGATTGCATAAAAACCATAATTGGACAAGAATAAGACTAGGGAGGACGAAAATGACCTAAATGTTCCTCCAATGACACAAATGAACTTATTGGATGCACAAGATTGGTTAAAAACCCTAATTGGACAAGAATAAGCCAAGGGAGGACGAAAATGACCTAAATGTTCCTCCAATGACACAAATGAACTTATTAGATGCACAAGGTTGGTTAAAAACCCTAATTGGACAAGAATAAGCCTAGAGAGGACGAAAATGACCTAAATGTTCAACCAATGACACAAATGAACTTATTGGATGCACATGGTTGGTTAAAAACCCTAATTGCACAAGAATAAGCCTAGAGAGGACGAAAATGACCTAAATGTTCATCCAATGACACAAACACACCTATTGGATGCACAAGATTGAATAAAATCCCTAATTGGACAAGAATAAGAGTAGGGAGGACGAAAATGACCTAAATATTCCTCCAATGACACAAACACGCCTATTGGATGCACAAGATTGGTTAAAAACCCTAATTGGACAAGAATAAGCCTAGGGAAGACGAAAATGACCTAAATGTTCGTCCAATGACACAAACACACCTATTGGATGCACAAGATTGCATAAAAACCCTAATTGGACAAGAATAAGACTAGGGAGGACAAAAATGACCTAAATGTTCCTCCAATGACACAAATGAACTTATTGGATGCACAAGATTGGCTAAAAACCCTAATTGGACTAGAATAAGCCTAGGGAGGACGAAAATGACCTAAATGTTCATCCAATGACACAAATGAACTTATTGGATGCACAAGATTGGTTAAAAACCCTAATTGGACAAGAATAAGCCTAGGGAGGACGAAAATGACCTAAATGTTCAACCAATGACACAAACACACCTATTGGATGCACAAGATTGCATAAAAACCCTAATTGGACAAGAATAAGACTAGGGAGGACGAAAATGACCCAAATGTTCAACCAATGACACAAATGAACTTATTGGATGCACAAGATTGGTTAAAAACCCTAATTGGACAAGAACAAGCCTAGGGAGGACGAATATGACCTAAATGTTTGTCCAATGACACAAACACACCTATTGGATGCACAAGATTGCATAAAAACCCTAATTGGACAAGAATAAGACTAGGGAGGACAAAAATGACCTAAATGTTCCTCTAATGACACAAACACACCTATTGGATGCACAAGATTGCATAAAAACCCTAATTGGACAAGAATAAGACTAGGGAGGACGAAAATGACATAAATGTTCATCCAATAACACAAATGAACTTATTGGATGCACAAGATTGGTTAAAAACCCTAATTGGACAAGAATAAGCCTAGGGAGGACGAAAATGACCTAAATGTTCATCCAATGACACAAATGAACTTATTGGATGCACAAGATTGGTTAAAAACCCTAATTGGACAAGAATAAGCCTAGGGAGGACGAAAATGACCTAAATGTTCATCCAATGACACAAATGAACTTATTGGATGCACAAGATTGGTTAAAAACCCTAATTGGACAAGAATAAGCCTAGGGAGGACGAAAATGACCTAAATGTTCGTCCAATGACACAAACACACCTAATGGATGTACAAGATTGCATAAAAACCCGAATTGGACAAGAATAAGACTAGGGAGGACGAAAAATGACCTAAATGTTCCTCCAATGACACAAATGAACTTATTGGATGCACAAGGTTGGTTAAAAACCCTAACTGGACAAGAATAAGCCTAGGGAGGACGAAAATGACCTAAATGTTCATCCAATGACACAAATGAACTTATTGGATGCACAAGATTGGTTAAAAACCCTAATTGGACAAGAATAAGCCTAGGGAGGACGAAAATGACCTAAATGTTCATCCAATGACACAAATGAACTTATTGGATGCACAAGATTGGTTAAAAACCCTAATTGGACAAGAAAAAGCCTTGGGAGGACGAAAATGACCTAAATGTTCATCCAATGACACAAATGAACTTATTGGATGCACAAGATTGGTTAAAAACCCTAATTGGACAAGAATAAGCCTTGGGAGGACGAAAATGACCTAAATGTTCATCCAATGACACAAATGAACTTATTGGATGCACAAGATTGGTTAAAAACCCTAATTGGACAAGAATAAGCCTTGGGAGGACGAAAATGACTTAAATGTTAATCCAATGACACAAATGAACTTATTGGATGCACAAGATTGCTTAAAACCTTAATTGGACAAGAATAAGACTAGGGAGGACGAAAATGACCTAAATGTTCATCCAATGACACAAACACACCTATTGGATGCACAAGATTGGTTAGAAACCCTAACTGGACAAGAATAAGCCTAGGGTGGACGAAAATGACCTAAAAGTTCATCCAATGACACAAATGAACTTATTTGATGCACAAGATTGGTTAAAAACCCTAATTGGACAAGAATAAGCCTTGGGAGGACGAAAATTACCTAAATGTTCATCCAATGAAACAAATGAACTTATTGGATGCACAAGGTTGGTTAAAAACCTTAATTGGACAAGAATAAGCCTAGGGTGGACGAAAATGACCTAAATGTTCATCCAATGACACAAATGAACTTATTGGATGCACAAAATTGGTTAAAAACCCTAATTGGACAAGAATAAGCCTATAGAGAACGAAAATGACTTAAATGTTCATCCAATGACACAAACACACCTATTGGATGCACAAGATTGGTTAAAATCCGTAATTGGACAAGAATAAGCTTAGGGAGGACGAAAATGACCTAAATGTTCATCCAATGACACAAATGAACTTATTGGATGCACAAGATTGGTTAAAAACCCTAACTGGACAAGAATAAGCCTTGGGAGGACGAAAATGACCTAAATGTTCATCCAATGACACAAATGAACTTATTGGATGCA
>JBBPBR010000640.1:0-29291 GCA_037974775.1 Cicer pinnatifidum | reverse complement strand
GGGAGGACGAAAATGACCTAAATGTTCATCCAATGACACAAATGAACTTATTTGATGCACAAGATTGCTTAAAAACCCTAATTGGACAAGAATAAGCCTAGGGAGGACGAAAATGACCGAAATGTTCATCAAATGACACAAATTAACTTATCGGATGCACAAGATTGGTTAAAAACCCTAATTGGACAAGAATAAGCCTTCGGAGGACGAAAATGACCGAAATGTTCATCCAATGACACAAATGAACTTATTGGATGCACAAGATTGGTTAAAAACCCTAACTGGACAAGAATAAGCCTAGGGTGGACGAAAATGACCTAAATGTTCATTCAATGAAACAAATGAACTTATTTGATGCACAAGATTGCTTAAAAACCCTAATTGGACAAGAATAAGTCTAGGGAGGACGAAAATGACCTAAATGTTCATCCAATGACAAAAATGAACTTATTTGATGCACAAGATTGCTTAAAAACCCTAATTAGACAAGAATAAGCCTAGGGAGGACGAAAATGACCGAAATGTTCATCAAATGACACAAATTAACTTATTGGACGCACAAGATTGGTTAAAAACCCTAATTGGACAAGAATAAGCCTTCGGAGGACGAAAATGACCGAAATGTTCATCCAATGACACAAATGAACTTATTGGATGCACAAGATTGGTTAAAAACCCTAACTGGACAAGAATAAGCCTAGGGTGGACGAAAATGATCTAAATGTTCATCCAATGACACAAATGAACTTATTTGATGCACAAGATTGCTTAAAAAACCTAATTGGACAAGAATAAGCCTAGGGAGGACGAAAATGACCTAAATGTTCATCCAATGACACCAATTAACTTATTGGATGCACAAGATTGGTTAAAAACCCTAATTGGACAAGAATAAGCCTTCGGAGGACGAAAATGACCGAAATGTTCATCCAATGACACAAATGAACTCATTGGATGCACAAGATTGGTTAAAAACCCTAATTGGACAAGAATAAGCCTAGGGAGGACGAAAATGACCTAAATGTTCATCCAATGACACAAATGAACTTATTGGATGCACAAGATTGGTTAAAAACCCTAATTGGACAAGAATAAGCCTATGGAGAACGAAAATGACCTAAATGTTCATCCAATGACACAAACACACCTATTGGATGCACTAGATTGGTTAAAATCCCTAATTGGACAAGAATAAGTCTAGGGAGGACGAAAATGACCTAAATGTTCATCCAATGACACAAATGAACTTATTGGATGCACAAGATTGGTTAAAAACCCTAATTGGACAAGAATAAGCCTTCGGAGGACGAAAATGACCGAAATGTTCATCCAATGACACAAATGAACTTATTGGATGCACAAGATTGGTTAAAAACCCTAATTGGACAAGAATAAGCCTAGGGAGGACGAAAATGACCTAAATGTTCATCCAATGACACAAATGAACTTATTGGATGCACAAGATTGGTTAAAAACCCTAATTGGACAAGAATAAGCCTAGGGAGGACGAAAATGACCTAAATGTTCATCCAATGACACAAATGAACTTATTAGATGCACAAGATTGATTAAAAACCCTAATTGGACAAGAATAAGCCTAGGGAGGACGAAAATGACCTAAATGTTCCTCCAATTACACAAAGACACCTATTGGATGCACAAGATTGCATAAAAACCCTAATTGGACAAGAATAAGATTAAGGAGGACGAAAATGACCTTAATGTTCCTCCAATGACACAAACACACATGTTGGATGCACAAGATTGCATAAAAACCCTAATTGGAGAAGAATAAGACTAGGGAGGACGAAAATGACCTAAATGTTCATCCAATGACACAAATGAACTTATTGGATGCACAAGATTGATTAAAAACCCTAATTGGATAGGAATAAGCATAGGGAGGACGAAAATTACCTAAATGTTCATCCAATGACACAAACACACATATTGGATGCACAAGATTGCTTAAAACCCTAATTGGACAAGAATAAGACTAGGGAGGACGAAAATGACATAAATGTTCATCCAATGACACAAATGAACTTATTGGAAGCACAAGATTGGTTAAAAACCCTAATTGGACAAGAATAAGCCTAGGGAGGACGAAAATGACCTAAATGTTTGTCCAATGACACAAACAGACCTATTGGATGCACAAGATTGCATAAAATCCCTAATTGGACAAGAATAAGACTAGGGAGGACGAAAATGACCTAAATGTTCCTCCAATGACACAAACACACCTATTGGATGCACAAGATTGCATAAAAACCCTAATTGGAAAAGAATAAGACTAGGGAGGACGAAAATGACCTAAATGTTCATCCAATGACACAAATGAACTTATTGTATGCACAAGATTGGTTAAAAACCCTAATTGGACAAGAATAAGCCTAGGGAGGACGAAAATGACCTAAATGTTCGTCCAATGACACAAACAACCTATTGGATGCACAAGATTGCATAAAAACCCTAATAGGACAAGAATAAGACTAGGGAGGACGTAAATGACCTAAATGTTCCACCAATGACACAAATGAACTTATTGGATGCACAAGGTCGGTTAAAAACCCTAATTGGACAAGAATAAACATAGGGAGGACGAAAATGACCTAAATGTTCATCCAATGACACAAATGAACTTATTGGATGCACAAGATTGGTTAAAAACCCTAATTGGACAAGAATAAGCCTAGGGAGGACGAAAATGACCTAAATGTTCATCCAATGACACAAATGAACTTATTGGATGCACAAGATTGGTTAAAAACCCTAATTGGACAAGAATAAGCCTAGGGAGGACGAAAATGACCTAAATGTTCATCCAATGACATAAATGAACATATTGGATGCACAAGATTGCTTAAAAACCCTAATTGGACAAGAATAAGCCTAGGGAGGACAAAAATGACCTAAATGTTCATCCAATGACACAAATGAACTTATTGGATGCACAAGATTGGTTAAAAACCCTAATTGGACAAGAATAAGCCTAGGGAGGACGAAAATGACCTAAATGTTCATCCAATGACACAAATGAACTTGTTGGATGCACAAGATTGCTTAAAAACCCTAATTGGACAAGAATAAGCCTAGGGAGGACGAAAATGACCTAAATGTTCATCCAATGACACAAATACACCTATTGGATGCACAAGATTGGTTAAAAACCCTAATTGGACAAGAATAAGCCTAGGGAGGACGAAAATGACCTAAATGTTCATCCAATGACACAAATGAACTTATTGGATGGACAAGATTGCTTAAAAACCCTAATTGGACAAGAATAAGCCTAGGGAGGACGAAAATGACCTAAATGTTCATCCAATGACACAAATACACCTATTGGATGCACAAGATTGGTTAGAAACCCTAATTGGACAAGAATAAGCCTAGGGTGGACCAAAATGACCTAAATGTTCATCCAATGACACAAACACACCTATTGGATGCACAAGATTGGTTAAAAACCCTAATTGGACAAGAATAAGCCAAGGGAGGATGAAAATGACCTAAATGTTCATCCAATGACACAAATGAACTTATTGGATGCACAAGATTGGTTAAAAACCCTAATTGGACAAGAATAAGCCTAGGGAGGACGAAAATGACCTAAATGTTCATCCAATGACACAAACACACCTATTAGATGCACTAGATTGGTTAGAAACCCTAATTGGACAAGAATAAGCCTAGGGAGGACGAAAATGACCTAAATGTTAATCCAATGACACAAATGAACTTATTGGATGCACAAGATTGGTTAAAAACACTAATTGGACAAGAATAATCCTAGGGAGGACGAAAATGACCTAAATGTTCATCAAATGACTAAACACACCTATTGGATGCACAAGATTGGTTAGAAACCCTAATTGGACAAGAATAAGCCTAGGGATGACGAAAATGACCTAAATGTTCATCCAATGACACAAATGAACTTATTGGATGCACAAGATTGGTTAAAAACCCTAATTGGACAAGAATAAGCCTAGGGAGGACGAAAATGACCTAAATGTTCATCCAATGACACAAACACACCTATTGGATGCACTAGATGGGTTAGAAACCCTAATTGGACAAGAATAAGCCTAGGGAGACGAAAATGACCTAAATGTTCATCCGATGACACAAATGAACTTATTGGATGCACAAGATTGGTTAAAAACCCTAATTGGACAAGAATAAGCCTAGGGAGGACGAACATGACCTAAATGTTCATCAAATGACTAAACACACCTATTGGATGCACAAGATTGGTTAGAAACCCTAATTGGACAAGAATAAGCCTAGGGAGGATGAAAATGACCTAAATGTTCATCCAATGACACAAATGAACTTATTGGATGCACAAGATTGGTTAAAAACCCTAATTGGACAAGAATAAGCCTAGGGAGGACGAAAATGACCTAAATGTTCATCCAATGACACAAACACACCTATTGGATGCACAAGATTGTTTACAAACCCTAATTGGACATGAATAAGCCTTGGGAGGACGAAAATGACCTAAATGTTCATCCAATGACACAAACACACCTATTGGATGCACAAGATTGTTTAGAAACCCTAATTGGACAAGAATAAGCCTTGGGAGGACGAAAATGACCTAAATGTTCATCCAATGACACAAATGAACATATTGGATGCACAAGATTGGTTAAAAACCCTAATTGGACAAGAATAAGCCTAGGGAGGACGAAAATGACCTAAATGTTCATCAAATGACTAAACACACCTATTGGATGCACAAGATTGGTTAGAAACCCTAATTGGACAAGAATAGGCCTAGGGAGGACGAAAATGACCTAAATGTTCACCCAATGACACAAATGAACTTATTGGATGCACAAGATTGGTTAAAAACCCTAATTGGACAAGAATAAGCCTAGGGAGGACGAAAATGACCTAAATGTTCATCCAATGACACAAACACACCTATTGGATGCACAAGATGGGTTAGAAACCCTAATTGGACAAGCATAAGCCTAGGGATGACGAAAATGACCTAAATGTTCATCCAATGACACAAATGAACTTATGGATGCACAAGATTGGTTAAAAACCCTAATTGGACAAGAATAAGCCTAGGGAGGACGAAAATGACCTAAATGTTCATCCAATGACACAAACACACCTATTGGATGCACAAGATTGGTTAGAAACCCTAATTGGACAAGAATAAGCCTAGAGTGAACGAAAATGACCTAAATGTTCATCCAATGACACAAACACACATATTGGATGCACAAGATTGGTTAAAAACCCTAATTGGACAAGAATAAGCCTTGGGAGGACGAAAATGACCTAAATGTTCATCCAATGACACACATGAACTTATTGGATGCACAAGATTGGTTAAAAACCCTAATTGGACAAGAATAAGCCTAGGGTGGACGAAAATGACCTAAATGTTCATCCAATGACACAAATAAACTTATTGGATGCACAAGATTGGTTAAAAACCCTAATTGGACAAGAATAAGCCTAGGGTGGACGAAAATGACCTAAATGTTCATCCAATGACACAAATGAACTTATTTGATGCACAAGATTGCTTAAAAAACCTAATTGGACAAGAATAAGCCTAGGGAGGACGAAAATGACCTAAATGTTCATCCAATGACACCAATTAACTTATTGGATGCACAAGATTGGTTAAAAACCCTAATTGGACAAGAATAAGCCTACGGAGGACGAAAATGACCGAAATGTTCATCCAATGACACAAATGAACTTATTGGATGCACAAGATTGGTTAAAAACCCTAATTGGACAAGAATAAGCCTAGGGAGGACGAAAATGACCTAAATGTTCATCCAATGACACAAATGAACTTATTGGATGCACAAGATTGGTTAAAAACCCTAATTGGACAAGAATAAGCCTATGGAGAACGAAAATGACCTAAATGTTCATCCAATGACACAAACACACCTATTGGATGCATTAGATTGGTTAAAATCCCTAATTGGACAAGAATAAGTCTAGGGAGGAAGAAAATGACCTAAATGTTCATCCAATGACACAAATGAACTTATTGGATGCACAAGATTGGTTAAAAACCCTAATTGGACAAGAATAAGCCTTGGAAGGACGAAAATGACCTAAATGTTCATCCAATGACACAAATGAACTTATTGGATGCACAAGATTGGTTAAAAACCCTAATTGGACAAGAATAAGCCTTGGGAGGACGAAAATGACCTAAATGTTCATCCAATGACACAAATGAACTTATTGGATGCACAAGATTGGTTAAAAACCCTAATTGGACAAGAATAAGCCTATGGAGAACGAAAATGACCTAAATGTTAATCCAATGACACAAACACACCTATTGGATGCACTAGATTGGTTAAAATCCCTAATTGGACAAGAATAAGTCTAGGGAGGACGAAAATGACCTAAATGTTCATCCAATGACACAAATGAACTTATTGGATGCACAAGATTGGTTAAAAACCCTAATTGGACAAGAATAAGCCTTGGAAGGACGAAAATGACCTAAATGTTCATCCAATGACACAAATGAACTTATTGGATGCACAAGATTGGTTTAAAACCCTAATTGGACAAAAATAAGACTAGGGAGAACGAAAATGACCTAAATGTTCATCCAATGACACAAACACACCTATTGGATGCACAAGATTGGTTAAAAACCCTAATTGGACAAGAATAAGCCTAGGGAGGACGAAAATGACCTAAATGTTCATCCAATGACACAAATGAACTTATTGGATGCACAAGATTGGTTAAAAACCCTAATTGGACAAGAATAAGCCTAGGGAGGATGAAAATGACCAAAATGTCCATCCAATGACACAAACACACCTATTGGATGCACAAGATTGGTTAGAAACCCTAATTGGACAAGAATAAGCCTAGGGAGGACGAAAATGACCTAAATGTTAATCCAATGACACAAATGAACTTATTGGATGCACAAGATTGGTTAAAAACCCTAATTGGAAAAGAATAAGCCTAGGGAGGACGAAAATGACCTAAATGTTCATCCAATGACACAAACACACCTATTGGATTCACAAGATTGGTTAAAAACCCTAATTGGACAAGAATAAGCCAAGGGAGGACGAAAATGACCTAAATGTTCATCCAATGACACAAACACACCTATTGGATGCACAAGATTGGTTAGAAACCCTGCTTTGACAAGAATAAGCCTAGGGAGGACGAAAATAACCTAACTATTCATCCAATGACACAAATGAACTTATTGGATGCACAAGATTGCTTAAAACCCTAATTGGACAAGAATAAGACTAGGGAGGACGAAAATGATCTACATGTTCATCCAATGACACAAACACACCTATTGGATGCACAAGATTGGTTAGAAACCCTAATTTGACAAGAATAAGCCTAGGGAGGACGAAAATGACTTAACTATTCATCCAATGACACAAATGAACTTATTGGATGCACAAGATTGGTTAAAACCCTAATTGGACAAGAATAAGACTAAGGAGGACGAAAATGACCTAAATGTTCATCCAATGACACAAACACACCTATTGGATGCACAAGATTGGTTAGAAACCCTAATTGGACAAGAATAACACTAGGGAGGACGAAAATGACCTAAATGATAATCCAATGACACAAATGAACTTATTGGATGCACAAGATTGGTTAAAAACCCTAATTGGACCAGAATATGACTAGGGAGGACGAAAATGACCTAAATGTTCATCCAATGACATAAACACACCTATTGGATGCACAAGATTGGTTAGAAACCCTAATTGGACAAGAATATGCCTTGGGAGGACGAAAATGACCTAAATGTTCATCCAATGACACAAATGAACTTATTGGATGCACAAGATTGGTTAAAAACCTTAATTGGACAAGAATAAGCCTAGGGAGGTCGAAAATGACCTAAATGTTCATCCAATGACACAAACACACCTATTGGATGCACAAGATTGGTTAGAAACCCTAATTTGACAAGAATAAGCCTAGGGAGGACGAAAATGACTTAACTATTCATCCAATGACACAAATGAACTTATTGGATGCACAAGATTGGTTAAAACCCTAATTGGACAAGAATAAGACTAAGGAGGACGAAAATGACCTAAATGTTCATCCAATGACACAAACACACCTATTGGATGCACAAGATTGGTTAGAAACCCTAATTGGACAAGAATAAACCTTGGGATGACGAAAATGACCTAAATGTTCATCCAATGACACAAATGAACTTATTGGATGCACAAGATTGGTTAAAAACCCTAATTGGACAAGAATAAGCCTAGGGAGGACGAAAATGACCTAAATGTTCATCCAATGACACAAACACACCTATTGGATGCACAAGATTGGTTAGAAACCCTAATTGGACAAGAATAAGCCTTGGGATGACGAAAATGACCTAAATGTTCATCCAATGACACAAATGAACTTATTGGATGCACAAGATTGGTTAAAAACCCTAATTGGACAAGAATAAGCCTAGGAAGGACGAAAATGACCTAAATGTTCATCCAATGACACAAACACACCTATTGGATGCACAAGATTGGTTAGAAACCCTAATTGAACAAGAATAAGCCTAGGGAGGACGAAAATGACCTAAATGTTCATCCAATGACACAAATGAACTTATTGGATGGACAAGATTGCATAAAACCCTAATTGGACAAGAATAAGACTAAAGAGGACGAAAATGACCTAAATGTTCATCCAATGACACAAACACACCTATTGGATGCACAAGATTGGTTAGAAACCCTAATTGAACAAGAATAAGCCTAGGGAGGACGAAAATGACCTAAATGTTCATCCAATGACACAAATAAACTTATTGGATGCACAAGATTGCTTAAAAACCCTAATTGGATAAGAATAAGCCTAGGGAGGACGAAAATGACCTAAATGTTCATCCAATGACACAAATGAACTTATTGGATGCACAAGATTGGTTAAAAACCCTAATTGGACAACAATAAGCCTAGGGAGGATGAAAATGACCTAAATGTTCATCTAATGACACAAACACTCCTATTGGATGCACAAGATTGGTTAAAAACCCTAATTGCACAAAACTAAGCCTAGGGAGGACGAAAATAACCTAAATGTTCATCCAATGACACAAATGAACTTATTGGATGCACAAGATTGGTTAAAAGCCTTAATTGGACAAGAATAAGCCTTGGGAGGACGAAAATGACCTAAATGTTCATCCATTGACACAAATGAACTTATTGGATGCACAAGATTGGTTAAAAACCCTAACTGGACAAGAATAAGCCTAGGGTGGACGAAAATGACCTAAATGTTCATCCAATGACACAAATGAACTTATTTGATGCACAAGATTGCTTAAAAACCCTAATTGGACAAGAATAAGCCTAGGGAGGACGAAAATGACCTAAATGTTCATCCAATGACACAAATGAACTTATTGGATGCACAAGATTGGTTAAAAGCCCTAATTGGACAAGAATAAGCCTTGGGAGGACGAAAATGACCTAAATGTTCATCCAATGACACAAATGAACTTATTGGATGCACAAGATTGGTTAAAAACCCTAACTGGACAAGAATAAGCCTAGGGTGGACGAAAATGACCTAAATGTTCATCCAATGACACAAATGAACTTATTTGATGCACAAGATTGCTTAAAAACCCTAATTGGACAAGAATAAGCCTATAGAGAACGAAAATGACCTAAATGTTCATCCAATGCACACAAGTTAACTTATTGGATGCACAAGATTGGTTAAAAACCCTAATTGGACAAGAATAAGCCTTCGGAGGACGAAAATGACCGAAATGTTCATCCAATGACACAAATGAACTTATTGGACGCACAAGATTGGTTAAAAACCCTAACTGGACAAGAATAAGCCTAGGGTGGACGAAAATGACCTAAATGTTCATCCAATGAAACAAATGAACTTATTTGATGCACAAGATTGCTTAAAAACCCTAATTGGACAAGAATAAGTCTAGGGAGGAGGAAAATGACCTAAAAGTTCATCCAATGACACAAATGAACTTATTTGATGCACAAGATTGCTTAAAAACCCTAATTGGACAAGAATAAGCCTAGGGAGGACGAAAATGACCGTAATGTTCATCAAATGACACAAATTAACTTATTGGATGCACAAGATTGGTTAAAAACCCTAATTGGACAAGAATAAGCCTTCGGAGGACGAAAATGACCGAAATGTTCATCCAATGACACAAATGAACTTATTGGATGCACAAGATTGGTTAAAAACCCTAACTGGACAAGAATAAGCCTAGGGTGGACGAAAATGACCTAAATGTTCATCCAATGACACAAATGAACTTATTTGATGCACAAGATTGCTTAAAAAACCTAATTGGACAAGAATAAGCCTAGGGAGGACGAAAATGACCTAAATGTTCATCCAATGACACCAATTAACTTATTGGATGCACAAGATTGGTTAAAAACCGTAATTGGACAAGAATAAGCCTTCGGAGGACGAAAATGACCGAAATGTTCATCCAATGACACAAATGAACTTATTGGATGCACAAGATTGGTTAAAAACCCTAATTGGACAAGAATAAGCCTAGGGAGGACGAAAATGACCTAAATGTTCATCCAATGACACAAATGAACTTATTGGATGCACAAGATTGGTTAAAAACCCTAATTGGACAAGAATAAGCCTATGGAGAACGAAAATGACCTAAATGTTCATCCAATGACACAAACACACCTATTGGATGCACTAGATTGGTTAAAATCCATAATTGGACAAGAATAAGTCTAGGGAGGACGAAAATGACCTAAATGTTCATCCAATGACACAAATGAACTTATTGGATGCACAAGATTGGTTAAAAACCCTAATTGGACAAGAATAAGCCTTGGAAGGACGAAAATGACCTAAATGTTCATCCAATGACACAAATGAACTTATTGGATGCACAAGATTGGTTAAAAACCCTAATTGGACAAGAATAAGCCTAGGGTGGACGAAAATGACCTAAATGTTTATCCAATGACACAAATGAACTAATTGGATGCACAGGATTGGTTAAAAACCCTAATTGGACTAGAATAAGCCTTGGGAGGACGAAAATGACCTAAATGTTCATCCAATGACACAAATGAACTTATTGGATGCACAAGATTGGTTAAAAACCCTAATTGGTCAAGAATAAGCCTAGGCTGGACGAAAATGACCTAAATGTTCATCCAATGACACAAATGAACTTATTGGATGCACAAGATGGGTTAAAAACCCTAATTGGACAAGAATAAGCCTAGGGAGGACGAAAATGACCTAAATGTTCATCCAATGACACAAACACACCTATTGGATGCACAAGATTGGTTAAAAACCCTAATTGGACAAGAATAAGCCTAGGGAGGACGAAAATGACCTAAATGTTCATCCAATGACACAAACACACCTATGGGATGCACAAGATTGGTTAAAAACCCTAATTGGACAAGAATAAGCCTAGTGTGGACGAAAATTACCTAAATGTTTATCCAATGACACAAATGAACTAATTGGATGCACAGGATTGGTTAAAAACCCTAATTGGACTAGAATAAGCCTTGGGAGGACGAAAATGACCTAAATGTTCATCCAATGACACAAATGAACTTATTGGATGCACAAGATTGGTTAAAAACCCTAATTGGACAAGAATAAGCCTAGGGTGGACGAAAATGACCTAAATGTTCATCCAATGACACAAATGAACTTATTGGATGCATAAGATTGGTTAAAAGCCCTAATTGGACAAGAATAAGCCTATGGAGAACGAAAATGACCTAAATGTTCATCCAATGACACAAACACACCTATTGGATGCACAAGATTGGTTAAATACCCTAATTGGACAAGAATAATCCTAGGGAGGACGAAAATGACCTAAATGTTCATCCAATGACACAAATGAACTTATTGGATGCACAAGATTGGTTAAAAACCCTAATTGGACAACAATAAGCCTTGGGAGGACGAAAATGACCTAAATGTTCATCCAATGACACAAATGAACTTATTGGATGCACAAGATTGGTTAAAAACCCTAATTGGACAAGAATAAGCCTTGGGAGGACGAAAATGACCTAAATGTTCATCCAATGACACAAATGAACTTATTGGATGCACAAGATTGCTTAAAACCATAATTGGACAAGAATAAGACTAGGGAGGTCGAAAATGACCTAAATGTTCATCCAATGACACAAACACACCTATTGGATGCACAAGATTGGTTAGAAACCCTAATTGAACAAGAATAAGCCTAGGGAGGACGAAAATGACTTAAATCTTAATCCAATGACACAAATGAACTTATTGGACGCACAAGACTGCTTAAAACCATAATTGGACAAGAATAAGACTAGGAAGGACGAAAATGACCTAAATGTTCGTCCAATGACACAAACACCACCTATTGGATGCACAAGATTGGTTAAAAACCCTAATTGGACAACAATAAGCCTAGGGAGGTTGAAAATGACCTAAATGTTCATCTAATAACACAAACACACCTATTGGGTGCACAAGATTGGTTAAAAACCCTAATTGCACAAAACTAAGCCTAGGGAGGACGAAAATAACCTAAATGTTCATCCAATGACACAAACGAACTTATTGGATGCACAAGATTGCTTAAAACCCTAATTGGACAAGAATAAGACTAGGGAGGACGAAAATGACCTAAATGTTCATCCAATGACACAAACACACCTATTGGATGCACAAGATTGGTTAGAAACCCTAATTGAACAAGAATAAGTCTAGGGAGGACGAAAATGACCTAAATGTTCATCCAATGACACAAATGAACTTGTTGAAGGCACAAGATTGCTTAAAAACCTTAATTGGACAAGAATAAGCCTAGGGAGGACGAAAATGACCTAAATGTTCATCCAATGACACAAATGAACTTATTGGATGCACAAGATTGGTTAAAAGCCCTAATTGGACAAGAATAAGCCTTCGGAGGACGAAAATGACCTAAATGTTCATCCAATGACACAAATGAACTTATTGGATGCACAAGATTGGTTAAAAACCCTAACTGGACAAGAATAAGCCTAGGGTGGACGAAAATGACCTAAATGTTCATCCAATGACACAAATGAACTTATTTGATGCACAAGATTGCTTAAAAACGCTAATTGGACAAGAATAAGCCTAGGGAGGAAGAAAATGACCTAAATGTTCATCCAATGACACAAATTAACTTATTGGATGCACAAGATTGGTAAAAAACCCTAAATGGACAAGAATAAGCCTTGGGAGGACGAAAATGACCTAAATGTTCATCCAATGACACAAATGAACTTATTGGATGCACAAGATTGGTTAAAAACCCTAACTGGACAAGAATAAGCCTAGGGTGGACGAAAATGACCTAAATGTTCATCCAATGACACAAATGAACTTATTGGATGCACAAGATTGGTTAAAAACCCTAACTGGACAAGAATAAGCCTAGGGAGGACGAAAATGACCTAAATGTTCATCCAATGACACAAATGAACTTGTTGGATGCACAAGATTGCTTAAAAACCCTAATTGGACAAGAATAAGCCTAGGGAGGACGAAAATGACCTAAATGTTCATCCAATGACACAAATGAACTTATTGGATGCACAAGATTGGTTAAAAACCCTAATTGGACAAGAATAAGCCAAGGGAGAACGAAAATGACCTAAATGTTCATCCAATGACACAAACACACCTATTGGATGCACAAGATTGGTTAAAAACCCTAATTGGACAAGAATAAGCCTTGGGAGGAAGAAAATGACCTAAATGTTCATCCAATGACACAAATGAACTTATTGGATGCACAAGATTGGTTAAAAACCCTAATTGGACAAGAATAAGCCTAGGGTGGACGAAAATGACCTAAATGTTCATCCAATGACACAAATGAACTTATTTGATGCACAAGATTGCTTAAAAACCCTAATTGGACAAGAATAAGCCTAGGGAGGACGAAAATGACCTAAATGTTCATCCAACGACACAAATGAACTTATTGGATGCACAAGATTGGTTAAAAACCGTAATTGGACAAGAATAAGCCTTGGGAGGACGAAAATGACCTAAATGTTCATCCAATGACACAAATGAACTTATTGGATGCACAAGATTGGTTAAAAACCCTAATTGGACAAGAATAAGCCATGGGAGGACGAAAATGACCTAAATGTTCATCCAATGACACAAATTAACTTATTGGATGCACAAGATTGGTTAAAAACCTTAATTGGACAAGAATAAGCCTAGGGTGGACGAAAATGACCTAAATGTTCATCCAATGACACAAATGAACTTATTTGATGCACAAGATTGCTTAAAAATCCTAATTGGACAAGAATAAGCCTAGGGAGGACGAAAATGACCTAAATGTTCATCCAGCGACACAAATTAACTTATTGGATGCACAAGATTGGTTAAAAACCGTAATTGGACAAGAATATGCCTTGGGAGGACGAAAATGACCTAAATGTTCATCCAATGACACAAATGAACTTATTGGATGCACAAGATTGGTTAAAAACCCTAATTGTACAAGAATAAGCCTAAGGAGGACGAAAATGACCTAAATGTTCATCCAATGACACAAATGAACTTATTGGATGCACAAGATTGGTTAAAAACCCTAATTGGACAAGAATAAGCCTTGGGAGGACGAAAATGACCTAAATGTTCATCCAATGACACAAATGAACTTATTGGATGCACAAGATTGCTTAAAAACCCTAATTGGACAAGAATAATCCTAGGGAGGACGAAAATGACCTAAATGTTCATCCAATGACACAAATGAACTTATTGGATGCACAAGATTGCTTAAAAACCCAAATTGGACAAGAATAAGCCTAGGGAGGACGAAAATGACCTAAATGTTCATCCAATGACACAAATGAACTTATTGGATGCACAAGATTGCTTAAAACCCTAATTGGACAAGAATAAGACTAGGGAGGACGAAAATGACCTAAATGCTCATCCAATGACACAAACACACCTATTGGATGCACAAGATTGGTTAGAAACCCTAATTGAACAAGAATAAGCCTAGGGAGGACGAAAATGACCTAAATGTTCATCCAATGAAACAAATGAACTTATTGGATTCACAAGATTGCTTAAAAACCCTAATTGGACAAGAATAAGCCTAGGGAGGACGAAAATGACCTAAATGTTCATCCAATGACACAAATGAACTTATTGGATGCACAAGATTGGTTAAAAACCCTAATTGGACAAGAATAAGCCTTGGGAGGACGAAAATGACCTAAATGTTCATCCAATGACACAAATGAACTTATTGGATGCACAAGATTGGTTAAAAACCCTGATTGGACAAGAATAAGCCTAGGGTGGACGAAAATGACCTAAATGTTCATCCAATGACACAAATGAACTTATTGGATGCACAAGATTGGTTAGAAACCCTAATTGGACAAGAATAAGCCTAGGGAGGACGAAAATGACCTAAATGTTCATCCAATGAAACAAATGAACTTATTGAATTCACAAGATTTCTTAAAAACCCTAATTGGACAAGAATAAGCCTAGGGAGGACGAAAATGACCTAAATGTTCATCCAATGACACAAATGAACTTATTGGATGCACAAGATTGGTTAAAAACCCTAATTGGACAAGAATAAGCCTTGGGAGGACGAAAATGACCTAAATGTTCATCCAATGACACAAATGAACTTATTGGATGCAAAAGATTGCTTAAAACCCTAATTGAACAAGAATAAGACTAGGGACGACGAAAATGACCTAAATGTTCATCCAATGACACAAACACACCTATTGGATGCACAAGATTGGTTAGAAACCCTAATTGAACAAGAATAAGCCTAGGGAGGACGAAAATGACCTAAATGTTCATCCAATGAAACAAATGAACTTATTGAATTCACAAGATTTCTTAAAAACCCTAATTGGACAAGAATAAGCCTAGGGAGGACGAAAATGACCTAAATGTTCATCCAATGACACAAATGAACTTATTGGATGCACAAGATTGGTTAAAAACCCTAATTGGACAAGAATAAGCCTTGGGAGGACGAAAATGACCTAAATGTTCATCCAATGACACAAATGAACTTATTGGATGCACAAGATTGGTTAAAAACCCTAATTGGACAAGAATAAGCCTTGGGAGGACGAAAATGACCTAAATGTTCATCCAATGACACAAATGAACTTATTGGATGCACAAGATTGCTTAAAACCATAATTGGACAAGAATAAGACTAGGGACGACGAAAATGACCTAAATGTTAATCCAATGACACAAGCACACCTATTGGATGCACAAGATTGGTTAAAAACCCTAATTGGACAAGAATATGCCTAGGGAGGACGAAAATGACCTAAATGTTTATCCAATGACACAAATGAACTTATTGGATGCACAAGATTGGTTAAAAACCCTAATTGGACAAGAATAAGCCTTGGGAGGACGAAAATGACCTAAATGTTCATCCAATGACACAAATGAACTTATTGGATGCACAAGATTGGTTAAAAACCCTAATTGGACAAGAATAAGCCTTGGGAGGACGAAAATGACCTAAATGTTCATCCAATGACACAAACACACCTATTGGATGCACAAGATTGGTTAAAAACCCTAATTGGACAAGAATAAGCCTAGGGAGGACGGAAATGACCTAAATGTTCATCCAATGACACAAATGAACTTATTGGATGCACAAGATTACTTAAAACCATAATTGGACAAGAATAAGACTTGGGAGGACGAAAATGACCTAAATGTTCATCCAATGACACAAACACACCTATTGGATGCACAAGATTGGTTAGAAACCCTAATTGAACAAGAATAAGCCTAGGGAGGACGAAAATGACTTAAATCTTAATCCAATGACACAAATGAACTTATTGGACGCACAATATTGCTTTAAACCCTAATTGGACAAGAATAAGACTAGGGAGGACGAAAATGACCTAAATGTTCATCCAATGACACAAACACACCTATTGGATGCACAAGATTGGTTAAAAACCCTAATTGGACAACAATAAGCCTAGGGAGGATGAAAATGACCTAAATGTTCATCTGATGACACAAACACACCTATTGGATGCACAAGATTGCATAAAACCCTAATTGGACAAGAATAAGACTAAAGAGGACGAAAATAACCTAAATGTTCGTCCAATGACACAAACACACCTATTGGATGCACAAGATTGGTTAGAAACCCTAATTGAACAAGAATAAGCCTAGGGAGGACGAAAATGACCTAAATGGTCATTCAATGACACAAATGAACTTATTGGATGCACAAGATTGCTTAAAAACCCTAATTGGATAAGAATAAGCCTAGGGAGGACGAAAATGACCTAAATGTTCATCCAATGACACAAATGAACTTATTGGATGCACAAGATTGGTTAAAAACCCTAATTGGACAAGAATAAGCCTTGGGAGGACGAAAATGACCTAAATGTTCATCCAACGACACAAATCAACTTATTGGATGCACAAGATTGGTTAAAAACCCTAATTGGACAAGAATAAGCCATGGGAGGACGAAAATGACCTAAATGTTCATCCAATGACACAAATTAACTTATTGGATGCACAAGATTGGTTAAAAACCTTAATTGGACAAGAATAAGCCTAGGGTGGACGAAAATGACCTAAATGTTCATCCAATGACACAAATGAACTTATTTGATGCACAAGATTGCTTAAAAACCCTAATTGGACAAGAATAAGCCTAGGGAGGACGAAAATGACCTTAATGTTCATCCAACGACACAAATTAACTTATTGGATGCACAAGATTGGTTAAAAACCGTAATTGGACAAGAATAAGCCTTGGGAGGACGAAAATGACCTAAATGTTCATCCAATGACACAAATGAACTTATTGGATGCACAAGATTGGTTAAAAACCCTAATTGTACAAGAATAAGCCTAAGGAGGACGAAAATGACCTAAATGTTCATCCAATGACACAAATGAACTTATTGGATGCATAAGATTGGTTAAAAACCCTAATTGGACAAGAATAAGCCTATGGAGAACGAAAATGACCTAAATGTTCATCCAATGACACAAACACACCTATTGGATGCACAAGATTGGTTAAAAACCCTAATTGGACAAGAATAAGACTAGGGAGGACGAAAATGACCTAAATGTTCATCCAATGACACAAACACACCTATTGGATGCACAAGATTGGTTAAAAACCCTAATTGGACAACAATAAGCCTAGGGAGGATGAAAATGACCTAAATGTTCATCTAATGACACAAACACATCTATTGGATGCACAAGATTGGTTAAAAACCCTAATTGCACAAAACTAAGCCTAGCGAGGATGAAAATAACCTGAATGTTCATCCAACGACACAAATGAACTTATTGGATGCACAAGATTGCTTAAAACCCTAATTGGACAAGAATAAGACTAGGGAGGACAAAAGTGACCTAAATGTTCATCCAATGACAGAAATGAACTTATTGGATGCACAAGATTGCTTATAAACCCTAATTGGACAAGAATAAGCCTAGGGAGGACGAAAATGACCTAAATGTTCATCCAATGACACAAATGAACTTATTGGATGCACAAGGTTGCTTAAAAACCCTAATTGGACAAGAATAAGCCTAGGGAGGACGAAAATGACCTAAATGTTCATCCAATGACACAAATGAACTTATTGAATGCACAAGATTGCTTAAAACCCTAATTGGACAAGAATAAGACTAGGGAGGACGAAAATGACCTAAATGTTCATCCAATGACACAAACACACCTATTGGATGCACAAGATTGGTTAAAAACCCTAATTGGACAACAATAAGCCTAGGGAGGATGAAAATGACCTAAATGTTCATCAAATAACACAAACACACCAATTGGATGCACAAGATTGGCTTAAAACCCTATTTGGACAAGAATAAGACTAGGGAGGACGAAAATGACCTAAATGTTCATCCAATAACACAAACACACCTATTGGATGCACAAGATTGGTTAAAAACCCTAATTGGACAACAATAAGCCTAGGGAGGATGAAAATGATCTAAATGATCATCTAATGACACAAACACACCTATTGGATGCACAAGAATGGTTAAAAACCCTAATTGCACAAAAATAAGCCTAGGGAGGACGAAAATGACCTTAATGTTCATCCAATGACACAAATGAACTTATTGGATGCACAAGATTGCTTAAAACCCTAAATGGACAAGAATAAGACTAGGGAGGACGAAAATGACCTAAATGTTCATCCAATGACACAAACACACCTATTGGATGCACAAGATTGGTTAGAAACCCTAATTGGACAAGAATAAGCCTAGGGAGGAAGAAAATGACCTAAATGTTCATCCAATGACACAAACACACCTATTGGATGCACAACTTTGGTTAAAAACCCTAATTGGACATGAATAAGCCATGGGAGGACGAAAATGACCTAAATGTTCATCCAATGACACAAACACACCTATTGGATGCACAAGATTTGTTAGAAACCCTAATTGGACAAGAATAAGCCTCGAGAGGACGAAAATGACCTAAATGTTCATCCAATGACACAAATGAACTTATTGGATGCACAAGATTGCTTAAAACCCTAATTGGACAAGAATAAGACTAGGGAGGACGAAAATGACCTAAATGTTCATCCAATGACACAAACACACCTATTGGATGCACAAGATTGGTTAAAAACCCTAATTGGACAACAATAAGCCTAGGGAGGATGAAAATGACCTAAATGTTCATCTAATGACACAAACACACCTATTGGATACACAAGATTGGTTAAAAACCGTAATTGCACAAAACTAAGCCTAGTGAGGACGAAAATAACCTAAATGTTCATCCAATGACACAAATGAACTTATTGGATGCACAAGATTGCTTAAAACCCTAATTGGACAAGAATAAGACTAGGGAGGACGAAAATGACCAAAATGTTCATCCAATGACACAAACACACCTATTGGATGCACAAGATTGGTTAAAAACCCTAATTGGACAACAATAAGCCTAGGGAGGATGAAAATGACCTAAATGTTCATCTAATGACACAAACACACCTATTGGATGCACAAGATTGGTTAAAAACCCTAATTGTACAAAACTAAGCCTAGTGAGGACGAAAATAACCTAAATGTTCATCCAATGACACAAATGAACTTATTGGATGCACAAGATTGCTTAAAACCCTATTTGGACAAGAATAAGACTAGGGAGGACGAAAATGACCTAAATGTTCATCCAATGACACAAACACACCTATTGGATGCACAAGATTGGTTAGAAACCCTAATTGAACAAGAATAAGCCTAGGGAGGACGAAAATGACCTAAATGTTCATCCAATGACACAAATGAACTTATTGGATGCACAAGATTGCTTAAAAACCCTAATTGGACAAGAATAAGCCTAGGGAGGACGAAAATGACCTAAATGTTCATCCAATGACCCAAATGAACTTATTAGATGCACAAGATTGGTTTAAAACCCTAATTGGACAAGAATAAGCCTTGGGAGGACGAAAATGACCTAAATGTTCATCCAATGACACAAATGAACTTATTGGATGCACAAGATTGGTTAAAAACCCTAATTGGACAAGAATAAGCCTAGGGTGGACGAAAATAACCTAAACGTCTATCCAATGACACAAATGAACTTATCGGATGCACAAGATTGGTTAAAAACCTTAATTGGACAAGAATAAGCCTATGGAGAACGAAAATGACGTATATGTTCATCCAATGACACAAACACACCTATTGGATGCACAAGATTGGTTAAAAACCCTAATTGGACAAGAATAAGCCTAGGGAGGACGAAAATGACCTAAATGTTCATCCAATGACACAAATGAACTTATTGGATGCACAAGATTGGTTAAAAACCCTAATTGAACAACAATAAGCCTAGGGAGGACGAAAATGACCTAAATGTTCATCCAATGACACAAACGCACCTATTGGGTGCACAAGATTGGCTTAAAACCCTAATAGGACAAGAATAAGACTTGGGAGGACGAAAATGACCTA
Source organism: Cicer pinnatifidum (assembly GCA_037974775.1). Classification (NCBI taxonomy): domain Eukaryota; kingdom Viridiplantae; phylum Streptophyta; class Magnoliopsida; order Fabales; family Fabaceae; genus Cicer; species Cicer pinnatifidum. The sequence continues at coordinate 8,195 of JBBPBR010000640.1, read as the reverse complement.
AATGTTCATCCAATGACACAAACACACCTATTGGATGCACAAGATTGGTTAAAAACCCTAATTGGACAACAATAAGCCTAGGGAGGATGAAAATGACCTAAATGTTCATCTAATGACACAAACACACCTATTGGATGCACAAGATTGGTTAAAAACCCTAATTGCACAAAACTAAGCCTAGGGAGGAAGAAAATAACCTAAATGTTCATCCAATGACACAAATGAACTTATTGGATGCAGAAGATTGCATAATACCCTAATTGGACAAGAATAAGACTAGGGAGGACGAAAATGACCTAAATGTTCATCCAATGACACAAATACACCTATTGGATGCACAAGATTGGTTAGAAACCCTAATTGAACAAGAATAAGCCTAGGGAGGACGAAAATGACCTAAATGTTCATCCAATGACACAAATCAACTTATTGGATGCACAAGATTGCTTAAAAACCCTAATTGGACAAGAATAAGCCTAGGGAGGACGAAAATGACCTAAATGTTCATCCAATGACACAAATGAACTTATTGGATGCACAAGATTGCTTAAAACCCTAATTGGACAAGAATAGGACTAGGGAGGACGAAAATGACCTAAATGTTCATCCAATGACACAAACACACCTATTGGATGCACAAGATTGGTTAGAAACCCTAATTGAACAAGAATAAGCCTAGGGAGGACGAAAATGACCTAAATGTTCATCCAATGACACAAATGAACTTATTGGATGCACAAGATTGCTTAAAACCCTAATTGGGCATGAATAAGACTAGGGAGGACGAAAATGACCTAAATGTTCATCCAATGACACAAACACACCTATTGGATGCACAAGATTGGTTAGAAACCCTAATTGAACAAGAATAAGCCTAGGGAGGACGAAAATGACCTAAATGTTCATCCATTGACACAAATGAACTTATTGGATGCACAAGATTGCTTAAAAACCCTAATTGGACAAGAATAAGCCTAGGGAGGACGAAAATGACCTAAATGTTCATCCAATGACACAAACACACCTATTGGATGCACAAGATTGGTTAGAAACCCTAATTGAACAAGAATAAGCCTAGGGAGGACGAAAATGACCTAAATGTTCATCCAATGACACAAATGAACTTATTGGATGCACAAGATTGCTTAAAAACCCTAATTGGACAAGAATAACTCTAGGGAGGACGAAAATGACCTAAATGTTCATCCAATGACACAAATGAACTTATTGGATCCACAAGATTGGTTAAAAACCCTAATTAGACAAGAATAAGCATTGGGAGGACGAAAATGACCTAAATGTTCATCCAAAGACACAAATGAACTTATTGGATGCACAAGATTGCTTAAAAACCCAAATTGGACAAGAATAAGCCTAGGGAGGATGAAAATGACCTAAATGTTCAACGAATGACACAAATGAACTTATTGGATGCACAAGATTGGTTAAAAACCCTAATTGGACAAGAATAAGCCTAGGGAGGACGAAAATGACCTAAATGTTTATCCAATGACAAAACACACCTATTGGATGCACAAGATTGGTTAGAAACCCTAATTGGACAAGAATAAGCCTAGGGAGGACGAAAATGACTTAAATGTTCATCCAATGACACAAACACACCTATTGGATGCACAAGATTGGTTAAAAACCCTAATTGGACAACAATAAGCCTAGGGAGGATGAAAATGACCTAAATGTTCATCTAATGACACAAACACACCTATTGGTTGCACAAGATTGGTTAAAAACCCTAATTGCACAAAACTAAGCCTAGTGAGGACGAAAATAACCTAAATGTTTATCCAATGACACAAATGAACTTATTGGATGCACAAGATTGCTTAAAACCCTAATTGGACAAGAATAAGCCTAGGGAGGACGAAAATGACCTAAATGTTCATCCAATGACACAAACACACCTATTGGATGCACAAGATTGGTTAAAAACCCTAATTGGAAAAGAATAAGCCTAGGGAGGACGAAAATGACCTAAATGTTCATCCAATGACACAAATGAAATTATTGGATGCACAAGATTGGTTAAAAACCTTAATTGGACAAGAATAAGCCTAGGGAGGACGAAAATGACCTAAATGTTCATCCAATGACACAAACACACCTATTGGATGCACAAGATTGGTTAAAAACCCTAATTGGACAAGAATAAGCCTAGGGAGGACGAAAATGACCTAAATGTTCATCCAATGACACAAATGAACTTATTGGACGCACAAGAATGGTTAGAAACCCTAATTGGACAAGAATAAGCCTAGGGAGGACGAAAATGACCAAAATGTTCATCCAATGACACAAATGAACTTATTTGATGCACAAGATTGCTTAAAAACCCTAATTGGACAAGAATAAGCCTAGGGAGGACGAAAATGACCTAAATGTTCATCCAATGACACAAATGAACTTATTGGATGCACAAGATTGCTTAAAAACCCTAATTGGACAAGAATAAGCCTAGGGAGGACGAAAATGACCTAAATGTTCATCCAATGACACAAATTCACCTATTGGATGCACAAGATTGGTTAAAAACCCTAATTGGACTAGAATATGCCTATGGAGGACGAAAATGACCTAAATGTTCATCCAATGACACAAATGAACTTATTGGATGCACAAGATTGCTTAAAAACCCTAATTGGACAAGAATAAGCCTAGGGAGGACGAAAATGACCTAAATGTTCATCCAACGACACAAATGAACTTATTGGATACACAAGATTGGTTAAAAACCCTAATTGGACAAGAATAAGCCTTGGGAGGACGAAAATGATCTAAATGTTCATCCAATGACACAAATGAACTTATTGGATGCACAAGATTGGTTAAAAACTCTAATTGGACAAGAATAAGCCTAGGGTGGACGAAAATGACCTAAATGTTCATCCAATGACACAAATGAACTTATTGGATGCACAAGATTGGTTAAAAACCCTAATTCGACAAGAATAAGCCTAGGTAGGACGACAATGACTTAAATCTTAATCCAATAACACAAATTAACTTATTGGATGCACAAGATTGCTTAAAACCCTAATTGGACAAGAATAAGACTAGGGAGGACGAAAATGACCTAAATGTTCATCCAATGACACAAACACACCTATTGGATGCACAAGATTGGTTAAAAACCCTAATTGGACAACAATAAGCCTAGGGAGGATGAAAATGACCTAAATGTTCATCGAATGACACAAACACACCTATTGGATGCACAAGATTGGTTAAAAACCCTAATTGCACAAAAATAAGCATTGGGAGGACGAAAATGACCTAAATTTTAATCAATGACACAAATGAACTTATTGGATGCACAAGATTGCTTAAAACCCTAATTGGACAAGAATAAGACTAGGGAGGACGAAAATGACCTAAATGTTCATCCAATGACACAAACACACCTATTGGATGCACAAGATTGGTTAAAAACCCTAATTGGACAAGAATAAGCCTAGGGAGGACGAAAATGACCTAAATGTTCATCCAATGACACAAACATACCTATTGGATGCACAAGATTGTTTAGAAACCCTAATTGGACAAGATTAAGCCTTGGGAGGACGAAAATGACCTAAATGTTCATCCAATTACACAAATGAACATATTGGATGCACAAGATTGGTTAAAAACCCTAATTGTACAAGAATAAGCATAGGGAGGACGAAAATGACCTAAATGTTCATCCAATGACACAAACACAGCTATTGGATGCACAAGATTCGTTAGAAACCCTAATTGGACAAGAATAAGCCTAGGGAGGATGAAAATGACCTAAATGTTCATCCAATGACACAAACACACCTATTGGATGCACAAGATTGGTTAAAAACCCTAATTGGACAAGAATAAGCCTAGGGAGGATGAAAATGACCTAAATGTTCATCTAATGACACAAACACACCTATTGGATGCACAAGTTTGGTTAAAAACCCTAATTGCACAAAACTAAACCTAGGGAGGACAAAAATGACCTAAATGTTCATCCAATGACACAAATGAACTTATTGGATGCACAAGATTGCTTAAAAACCAAATTGGACAAGAATAAGTCTAGGGAGGACGAAAATGACCTAAATGTTCATCCAATGACACAAACACACCTATTGGATGCACAAGATTGGTTAGAAACCCTAATTGAACAAGAATAAGCCTAGGGAGGACGAAAATGACCTAAATGTTCATCCAATGACACAAATGAACTTATTGGATGCACAAGATTGGTTAAAAACCCTAATTGGACAACAATAAGCCTTGGGAGGACGAAAATGACCTAAATGTTAATCCAATGACACAAATGAACTTATTGGATGCACAAGATTGGTTAAAAACCCTAATTGGACAACAATAAGCCTTGGGAGGACGAAAATGACCTAAATGTTCATCCAATGACACAAATGAACTTATTGGATGCACAAGATTGGTTAAAAACCATAATTGGACAAGAATAAGCCTAGGGTGGACGAAAATGACGTAAATGTTTATCCAATGACACAAATGAACTTATTGGATGCACAAGATCGGTTAAAAACCCTAATTGGACAAGAATAAGCCTAGGGAGGACGAAAATGACCTAAATGTTCATCCAATGACACAAACACACCTATTGGATGCACAAGATTGGTTAAAAACCCTAATTGGACAAGAATAAGCCTAGGGAGGACGAAATTGACCAAAATGTTCATCCAATGACACAAACACACCTATTGGATGCACAAGATTGGTTAGAAACCCTAATTGAACAAGAATAAGCCTAGGGAGGACGAAAATGACTTAAATCTTAATCCAATGACACAAATGAACTTATTGGATGCACAAGATTGCTTTAAACCCTAATTGGACAAGAATAAGCCTAGGGAGCACGAAAATGACCTAATTGTTCATCAAATGACACAAACACACCTATTGGATGCACAAGATTGGTTAAAAACCCTAATTGGACAAGAATAAGCCTAGGGAGGACGAAAATGACCTAAATGTTCATCCAATGACACAAACACACCTATTGGATGCACAAGATTGGTTAAAAACCCTAATTGGACAAGAATAAGCCTAGGGAGGACGAAAATGACCTAAATGTTCATCCAATGACACAAATGTACATATTGGATGCACAAGATTGCTTAAAAACCCTAATTGGACAAGAATAAGCCTAGGGAGCACGAAAATGACCTAATTGTTCCTCCAATGACACAAATACACCTATTGGATGCAAAAGATTGGTTAGAAACCCTAATTTGACAAGAATAAGCCTAGGGAGGACGAAAATGACCTAAATGTTCATCCAATGACACAAACACACCTATTGGATGCACAAGATTGGTTAAAAACCCTAATTGGACAAGAATAAGCCTAGGGAGGACGAAAATGACCTAAATGTTCATCCAATGACACAAATGAACTTATTGGATGCACAAGATTGGTTAGAAACCCTAATTGGGCAAGAATAAGCCTAGGGAGGACGAAAATGACCTAAATGTTCATCCAATGACACAAATGAACTTATTGGATGCACAAGATTGCTTGAAAACCTAATTGGACAAGAATAAGCCTAGGGAGGAGGAAAAACGACCTAAATGTTCATCCAATGACACAAATGAACTTATTGGATGCACAAGATTGCTTAAAACCCTAATTGGACAAGAATAAGACTAGGGAGGACGAAAATGACCTAAATGTTCATCCAATGACACAAACACACCTATTGGATGCACAAGATTGGTTAGAAACCCTAATTGAACAAGAATAAGCCTAGGGAGGACGAAAATGACCTAAATGTTCATCCAATGACACAAATGAACTTATTGGATGAACAAGATTGGTTAAAAACCCTAATTGGACAAGAATAAGCCTTGGGAGGACGAAAATGACCTAAATGTTCATCCAATGACACAAATGAACTTATTGGATGCACAAGATTGGTTAAAAACCCTAATTGGACAAGAATAAGCCTTAGGAGGACGAAAATGACCTAAATGTTCATCCAATGACACAAATGAACTTATTTGATGCACAAGATTGGTTAAAAACCCTAATTGGACAAGAATAAGCCTTGGGAGGACGAAAATGACCTAAATGTTCATCCAATGACACAAATGAACTTATTGGATGCACAAGATTGGTTAAAAACCCTAATTGGACAAGAATAAGCCTTGGGAGTACGAAAATGACCTAAATGTTCATCCAACGACACAAATGAACTTATTGGATGCACACGATTGCTTAAAACCATAATTGGACAAGAATAAGACTAGGGACGACGAAAGTGACCTAAATGTTAATCCAATGACACAAACACACCTATTGGATGCACAAGATTTGTTAGAAACCCTAATTGAACAAGAATAAGCCTAGGGAGGACGAAAATGACTTAAATCTTAATCCAATGACACAAATGAACTTATTGGACGCACAAGATTGCTTAAAACCCTAATTGGACAAGAATAAGCCTTGGGAGGACGAAAATGACCTAAATGTTCATCCAATGACACAAATGAACTTATTGGATGCACAAGATTGGTTAAAAACCCTAATTGGACAAGAATAAGCCTTGGGAGTACGAAAATGACCTAAATGTTCATCCAACGACACAAATGAACTTATTGGATGCACACGATTGCTTAAAACCATAATTGGACAAGAATAAGACTAGGGACGACGAAAATGACCTAAATGTTAATCCAATGACACAAACACACCTATTGGATGCACAAGATTTGTTAGAAACCCTAATTGAACAAGAATAAGCCTAGGGAGGACGAAAATGACTTAAATCTTAATCCAATGACACAAATGAACTTATTGGACGCACAAGATTGCTTAAAACCCTAATTGGACAAGAATAAGACTAGGGAGGACGAAAATGACCTAAATGTTCATCCAATGACACAAACACACCTATTGGATGCACAAGATTGGTTAAAAACCCTAATTGGACAACAATAAGCCTAGGGAGGATGAAAATGACCTAAATGTTCATCCAACGACACAAATGAACTTATTGGATGCACAAGATTGGTTAAAAACCCTAATTGGACAAGAATAAGCCTTGGGAGGACGAAAATGACCTAAATGTTCATCCAATGACACAAATTAACTTATTGGATGCACAAGATTGGTTAAAAACCTTAATTGGACAAGAATAAGCCTAGGGTGGACGAAAATGACCTAAATGTTCATCCAATGACACAAATGAACTTATTTGATGCACAAGATTGCTTAAAAATCCTAATTGGACAAGAATAAGCCTAGGGAGGACGAAAATGACCTAAATGTTCATCCAGCGACACAAATTAACTTATTGGATGCACAAGATTGGTTAAAAACCGTAATTGGACAAGAATATGCCTTGGGAGGACGAAAATGACCTAAATGTTCATCCAATGACACAAATGAACTTATTGGATGCACAAGATTGGTTAAAAACCCTAATTGTACAAGAATAAGCCTAAGGAGGACGAAAATGACCTAAATGTTCATCCAATGACACAAATGAACTTATTGGATGCACAAGATTGGTTAAAAACCCTAATTGGACAAGAATAAGCCTTGGGAGGACGAAAATGACCTAAATGTTCATCCAATGACACAAATGAACTTATTGGATGCACAAGATTGGTTAAAAACCCTAATTGGACAAGAATAAGCCTTGGGAGGACGAAAATGACCTAAATGTTCATCCAATGACACAAATGAACTTATTGGATGCACAAGATTGCTTAAAACTATATTGGACAAGAATAAGACTAGGGACGACGAAAATGACCTAAATGTTAATCCAATGACACAAACACACCTATTGGATGCACAAGATTTGTTAGAAACCCTAATTGAACAAGAATAAGCCTAGGGAGGACGAAAATTACTTAAATCTTAATCCAATGACACAAATGAACTTATTGGACGCACAAGATTGCTTAAAACCCTAATTGGACAAGAATAAGACTAGGGAGGACGAAAATGACCAAAATGTTCATCCAATGACACAAACACACCTATTGGAAGCACAAGATTGGTTAAAAACCCTAATTGGACAACAATAAGCCTAGGGAGGATGAAAATGACCTAAATGTTCATCTAATGACACAAACACACCTATTGGATGCACAAGATTGGTTAAAAACCCTAATTGCACAAAACTAAGCCTAGGGAGGACGAAAATAACCTAAATGTTCATCCAA
>JBBPBR010000639.1:19683-36367 GCA_037974775.1 Cicer pinnatifidum | reverse complement strand
GGGTTTTTAACCAATCTTGTGCATCCAATAGGTGTGTTTGTGTCATTGGATGAACATTTAGGTCATTTTCGTCCTCCCTAGTCTTATTCTTGTCCAATTAGGGTTTTAAGCCAATCTTGTGCATCCAATAGGTGTGTTTGTGTCATTTGATGAACATTTAGGTCATTTTCGTCCTCCCAAGGCTTATTCTTATGCAATTAGGGTTTTAAGCAATCTTGTGCATCCAATAAGTTTATTTGTGTCATTGGATTAAGATTTATGTCATTTCCGTCCTCCCTAGGCTTATTCTTGTCCTGTTAGGATTTTTACCCAATCTTGTGCATCCAATAGGTGTGTTTGTGTCATTGGATGAACATTTAGGTCATTTTCGTCCTCCCTAGGCTTATTCTTGTCCAATTAGGGTTTTTAACCAATCTTGTGCATCCAATAGGTGTGTTTGTGTCATTAGATGAACATTTAGGTCTTTTCCTCCTCCCTAGGCTTATTGTTGTCCAATAAGGGTTTTTAACCAATCTTGTGCATCCAATAGGTGTGTTTGTGTCATTGGATGAACATTTAGGTCATTTTCGTCCTCCCTAGTCTTATTCTTGTCCAATTAGGGTTTTAAGCCAATCTTGTGCATCCAATAGGTGTGTTTGTGTCATTTGATGAACATTTAGGTCATTTTCGTCCTCCCAAGGCTTATTCTTATGCAATTAGGGTTTTAAGCAATCTTGTGCATCCAATAAGTTCATTTGTGTCATTGGATGAACATTTAGGTCATTTTCGTCCTCCCTAGGCTTATTCTTGTTCAATTAGGGTTTCTAACCAATCTTGTGCATCCAATAGGTGTGTTTGTGTCATTGGATGAACATTTAGGTCATTTTCGTCCTCCCTAGTCTTATTCTTGTCCAATTAGGATTTTATGCAATCTTGTGCATCCAATAAGTTCATTTGTGTCATTGGATGAACATTTAGGTTATTTTCGTCCTCCCTAGGCTTAGTTTTGTGCAATTAGGGTTTTTAACCAATCTTGTGCATCCAATAGGTGTGTTTGTGTCATTAGATGAACATTTAGGTCATTTTCATCCTCCCTAGGCTTATTGTTGTCCAATTTGGGTTTTTAACCAATCTTGTACATCCAATAGGTGTGTTTGTGTTATTGGATGAACATTTAGGTCATTTTCGTCCTCCCTAATCTTATTCTTGTCCAATTAGGGTTTTAAGCAATCTTGTGCGTCCAATAAGTTCATTTGTGTCATTGGATTAAGATTTAAGTCATTCTCGTCCTCCCTAGGCTTATTCTTGTTCAATTAGGGTTTCTAACCAATCTTGTGCATCCAATAGGTGTGTTTGTGTCATTGGATGAACATTTAGGTCATTTTCGTCCTCCCTAGTCTTATTCTTGTCCAATTATGGTTTTAAGCAGTCTTGTGCATCCAATAAGTTCATTTGTGTCATTGGATGAACATTTAGGTCATTTTCGTCCTCCCAAGCTTATTCTTGTCCAATTAGGGTTTTTAACCAATCTTGTGCATCCAATAAGTTCATTTGTGTCATTGGATGAACATTTAGGTCATTTTCGTCCTCCCAAGGCTTATTCTTGTCCAATTAGGGTTTTTAACCAATCTTGTGCATCCAATTAGTTAATTTGTGTCATTGGATGAACATTTAGGTCATTTTCGTCGTCCCAAGGCTTATTCTTATCCAATTAGGGTTTTAAGCAATCTTGTGCATCCCATAAGTTCATTTGTGTCATTGGATTAAGATTTAAGTCATTTTCGTCCTCCCTAGGCTTATTCTTGTCCAGTTAGGGTTTTTAACCAATCTTGTGCATCCAATAGGTGTGTTTGTGTCATTGGATGAACATTTAGGTCATTTTCGTCCTCCCTAGGCTTATTCTTGTTCAATTAGGGTTTCTAACCAATCTTGTGCATCCAATAGGCGTATTTGTGTCATTGGAGGAACATTTAGGTCATTTTCGACCTCCCTAAGCTTATTCTTGTCCAATTAGGGTTTTTAAGCAATCTTGTGCATCCAATAAGTTCATTTGTGTCATTGGATGAACATTTAGGTCATTTTCGTCCTCCCTAGGCTTATTCTTGTTCAATTAGGGTTTCTAACCAATCTTGTGCATCCAATAGGTGTGTTTGAGTCATTGGATGAACATTTAGGTCATTTTCGTCCTCCCTAGTCTTATTCTTGTCCAATTAGGGGTTTTAACCAATCTTGTGCATCCAATAAGTTCATTTGGGTCATTGGATGAACATTTAGGTCATTTTCGTCCTCCCTAGGCTTATTCTTGTCCAATTAGGGTTTTTAAGCAATCTTGTGCATCCAATAAGTTCATTTGTGTCATTGGATGAACATTTAGGTCATTTTCGTCCTCCCTAGGCTTATTCTTGTCCAATTTGGGTTTTTAAGCAATCTTGTGCATCCAATAAGTTCATTTGTGTCATTGGATGAACATTTAGGTCATTTTCGTCCTCCCTAGGCTTATTCTTGTTCAATTAGGGTTTCTAACCAATCTTGTGCATCCAATAGGTGTGTTTGTGTCATTGGATGAACATTTAGGTCATTTTCGTCCTCCCTAGTCTTATTCTTGTCCAATTAGGGTATTATGCAATCTTGTGCATCCAATAAGTTCATTTGTGTCATTGGATGAACATTTAGGTTATTTTCGTCCTCCCTAGGCTTAGTTTTGTGCAATTAGGGTTTTTAACCAATCTTGTGCATCCAATAGGTGTGTTTGTGTCATTAGATGAACATTTAGGTCATTTTCATCCTCCCTAGGCTTATTGTTGTCCAATTAGGGTTTTTAACCAATCTTGTGCATCCAATAGGTGTGTTTGTGTCATTGGATGAACATTTAGGTCATTTTCGTCCTCCCTAGTCTTATTCTTGTCCAATTTGGGTTTTAAGCAATCTTGTGCGTCCAATAAGTTCATTTGTGTCATTGGATTAAGATTTAAGTCATTTTCGTCCTCCCTAGGCTTATTCTTGTTCAATTAGGGTTTCTAACAAATCTTGTGCATCCAATAGGTGTGTTTGTGTCATTGGATTAACATTTAGGTCATTTTCGTCGTCCCTAGTCTTATTCTTGTCCAATTATGGTTTTAAGCAATCTTGTGCATCCAATAAGTTCATTTGTGTCGTTGGATGAACATTTAGGTCATTTTCATCCTCCCAAGGCTTATTCTTGTCCAATTAGGGTTTTTAAGCAATCTTGTGCATCCAATAAGTTCATTTGTGTCATTGGATGAACATTTAGGTCATTTTCGTCCTCCCAAGGCTTATTCTTGTCCAATTAGGGTTTTTAACCAATCTTGTGCATCCAATAAGTTCATTTGTGTCCTTGGATGAACATTTAGGTCATTTTCGTCCTCCCTAGGCTTATTCTTGTCCAATTATGTTTTTTAACCAATCTTGTGCATCCAATAAGTTCATTTGTGTCATTGGATGAACATTTAGGTCATTTTCGTCCACCCAAGGCTTATTCTTGTCCAATTAGGGTTTTTAACCAATCTTGTGCATCCAATAAGTTCATTTGTGTCATTGGATAAACATTTAAGTCATTTTCGTCCACCCTAGGCTTATTCTTGTCCAATTAGGGTTTTTAAGCAATCTTGTGCATCCAATAAGTTCATTTGTGTCATTGGATGAACATTTAGGTCATTTTCGTCCTCCCAAGACTTATTATTGTCCAATTAGGGTTTTTAACCAATCTTGTGCATCCAATAAGTTCATTTGTGTCATTGGATGAACATTTAGGTCATTTTCGTCCTCCCTAGGCTTATTCTTGTCCAATTAGGGTTTTTAACCAATCTTGTGCATCCAATAAGTTCATTTGTGTCATTGGATGAACATTTAGGTCATTTTCGTCCTCCCTAGGCTTATTCTTGTCCAATTAGGGTTTTTAACCAATCTTGTGCATCCAATAATTTCATTTGTGTCATTGGATGAACATTTAGGTCATTTTCGTCCTCCCTAGCCTTATTCTTGTCTAATTAGGGTTTTTAACCAATCTTGTGCATCCAATAAGTTCATTTGTGTCATTGGATGAACATTTAGGTCATTTTCGTCCTCCCTAGGCTTATTCTTGTCCAATTAGGGTTTTTAACCAATCTTGTGCATCCAATCGGTGTGTTTGTGTCATTAGATGAACATTTAGGACATTTTCATCCTCCCTAGGCTTATTGTTGTCCAATTAGGGTTTTTAACCAATCTTGTGCATCCAATAGGTGTGTTTGTGTCATTGGATGAACATTTAGGTCATTTTCGTCCTCCCTAGTCTTATTCTTGTCCAATTAGGGTTTTAAGCAATCTTGTGCATCCAATAAGTTCATTTGGGTCATTGGATGAACATTTAGGTCATTTTCGTCCTCCCTAGTCTTATTCTTGTCCAATTAGGGTTTTAAGCAATCTTGTGCATCCAATAAGTTCATTTGTGTCATTGGATGAACATTTAGGTCATTTTCGTCCTCCCTAGGCTTAGTTTTGTCCAATTAGGGTTTTTAACCAATCTTGTGCATCCAATAAGTTCATTTGTGTCATTGGATGAACATTTAGGTCATTTTCGTCCTCCCTAGGCTTATTCTTGTCCAATTAGGGTTTTTAACCAATCTTGTGTGTCCAATAAGTTCATTTGTGTCATTGGATGAACATTTAGGTCATTTTCGTCCTCCCTAGGCTTATTCTTGTCCAATTAGGGTTTTTATGCAATCTTGTGCATCCAATAGGTGTGTTTGTGTCATTGGACGAACATTTAGGTCATTTTCGTCCTCCCTAGGCTTATTGTTGTCCAATTAGGGTTTTTAACCAATCTTGTGCATCCAATAAGTTCATTTGTGTCATTGGATGAACATTTAGGTCATTTTGGTCCTCCCTAGGCTTATTCTTGTCCAATTAGGGTTTTTAACCAATCTTGTGCATCCAATAAGTTCATTTGTGTCATTGGATGAACATTTAGGTCATTTTCGTCCTCCCTAGGCTTATTCTTGTCCAATTAGGGTTTTTAACCAATCTTGTGCATCCAATAGGTGTGTTTGTGTCATTGGATGAACATTTAGGTCATTTTCGTCCTCCCTAGGCTTATTCTTGTCCAGTTAGGGTTTCTTACGAATCTTGTGCATCCAATAGGTGTATTTGTGTCATTGGATGGATATTTAGGTCATTTTCGTCCTCCCTAGGCTTATTCTTGTCCAATTAGGGTTTTTAACCAATCTTGTGCATCCAATAAGTTCATTTGTGTCATTGGATGAACATTTAGGTCATTTTCGTCCTCCCTAGGCTTATTCTTGTCCAATTAGGGTTTTTAACCAATCTTGTGCATCCAATAGGTGTGTTTGTGTCATTGGATGAACATTTAGATCATTTTCGTCCTCCCTAGGCTTATTCTTGTCCAATTAGGGTTTTTAACCAATCTTGTGCATCCAATAAGTTCATTTGTGTCATTGGATAAACTTTTAGGTCATTTTCGTCCTCCCTAGGCTTATTCTTGTCTAATTAGGGTTTTTAACCAATCTTGTGCATCCAATAAGTTCATTTGTGTCATTGGATGAACATTTAGGTCATTTTCGTCCTCCCAAGGCTTATTCTTGTCCAATTAGGGTTTTTAACCAATCTTGTGCATCCAATAAGTTCATTTGTGTCATTGGATGAACATTTAGGTCATTTTCGTCCTCCCAAGGCTTATTCTTGTCCAATTAGGGTTTTTAACCAATCTTGTGCATCCAATAAGTTCATTTGTGTCATTGGATGAACATTTAGGTCATTTTCGTCCTCCCTAGGCTTATTTTTGTCCAATTAGGTTTTTTAACCAATCTTGTGCATCCAATAGGTGTGTTTGTGTCATTGGATGAACATTTAGGTCATTTTCGTTCTCCCTGGGCTTATTTTTGTCCAATTAGGGTTTTTAACCAATCTTGTGCATCCAATAGGTGTGTTTGTGTCATTAGATGAACATTTAGGTCTTTTCCTCCTCCCTAGGCTTATTGTTGTCCAATTAGGGTTTTTAACCAATCTTGTGCATCCAATAGGTGTGTTTGTGTCATTGGATGAACATTTAGGTCATTTTCGTCCTCCCTAGTCTTATTCTTGTCCAATTAGGGTTTTAAGCCAATCTTGTGCATCCAATAGGTGTGTTTGTGTCATTTGATGAACATTTAGGTCATTTTCGTCCTCCCAAGGCTTATTCTTATGCAATTAGGGTTTTAAGCAATCTTGTGCATCCAATAAGTTCATTTGTGTCATTGGATTAAGATTTAAGTCATTTTCGTCCTCCCTAGGCTTCTTCTTGTCCAGTTAGGGTTTTTACCCAATCTTGTGCATCCAATAGGTGTGTTTGTGTCATTGGATGAACATTTAGGTCATTTTCGTCCTCCCTAGGCTTATTCTTGTCCAATTAGGGTTTTTAACCAATCTTGTGCATCCAATAGGTGTGTTTGTGTCATTAGATGAACATTTAGGTCTTTTCCTCCTCCCTAGGCTTATTGTTGTCCAATTAGGGTTTTTAACCAATCTTGTGCATCCAATAGGTGTGTTTGTGTCATTGGATGAACATTTAGGTCATTTTCGTCCTCCCTAGTCTTATTCTTGTCCAATTAGGGTATTTAACCAATCTTGTGCATCCAAGAGGTTCATTTGTGTCATTGGATGAACATTTAGGTCATTTTCGTCCTCCCAAGGCTTATTCTTGTCCAATTAGGGTTTTTAACCAATCTTGTGCATCCAATAAGTTCATTTGTGTCATTGGATGAACATTTAGGTCATTTTCGTCCTCCCTTGGCTTACTCTTGTCCAATTAGGGTTTTTAAGCAATCTTGTGAATCCAATAAGTTCATTTGTTTGATTGGATGAACATTTAGGTCATTTTCGTCCTCCCTAGGCTTATTCTTGTTCAATTAGGGTTTCTAACCAATCTTGTGCATCCAATAGGTGTGTTTGTGTCATTGGATGAACATTTAGGTCATTTTCGTCCTCCCTAGTCTTATTCTTGTCCAATTAGGGTTTTAAGCCAATCTTGTGCATCCAATAGGTGTGTTTGTGTCATTTGATGAACATTTAGGTCATTTTCGTCATCCCAAGACTTATTCTTATCCAATTAGGGTTTTAAGCAATCTTGTGCATCCAATAAGTTCATTTGTGTCATTGGATTAAGATTTAAGTCATTTTCGTCCTCCCTATGCTTATTCTTGTCCAGTTAGGGTTTTTAACCAATCTTGTGCATCCAATAGGTGTGTTTGTGTCATTGGATGAACATTTAGGTCATTTTCGTCCTCCCTAGGCTTATTCTTGTTCAATTAGGGTTTCTAACCAATCTTGTGCATCCAATAGGCGTATTTGTGTCATTGGAGGAACATTTAGGTCATTTTCGACCTCCCTAAGCTTATTCTTGTCCAATTAGGGTTTTTAAGCAATCTTGTGCATCCAATAAGTTCATTTGTGTCATTGGATGAACATTTAAGTCATTTTCGTCCTCCCAAGGCTTATTCTTGTCCAATTAGGGTTTTTAACCAATCTTGTGCATCCAATAAGTTCATTTGTGTCATTGGATGAACATTTAGGTCATTTTCGTCCTCCCAAGGCTTATTCTTGTCCAATTAGGGTTTTTAACCAATCTTGTGCATCCAATAAGTTCATTTGTGTCATTGGATGAACATTTAGGTCATTTTCGTCCTCCCAAGGCTTATTCTTGTCCAATTAGGGTTTTTAACCAATCTTGTGCATCCAATTAGTTAATTTGTGTCATTGGATGAACATTTAGGTCATTTTCGTCGTCCCAAGGCTTATTCTTATCTAATTAGGGTTTTAAGCAATCTTGTGCATCCAATAAGTTCATTTGTGTCATTGGATTAAGATTTAAGTCATTTTCGTCCTCCCTAGGCTTATTCTTGTCCAGTTAGGGTTTTTAACCAATCATGTGCATCCAATAGGTGTGTTTGTGTCATTGGATGAACATTTAGGTCATTTTCGTCCTCCCTAGGCTTATTCTTGTTCAATTAGGGTTTCTAACCAATCTTGTGCATCCAATAGGCGTATTTGTGTCATTGGAGGAACATTTAGGTCATTTTCGACCTCCCTAAGCTTATTCTTGTCCAATTAGGGTTTTTAAGCAATCTTGTGCATCCAATAAGTTCATTTGTGTCATTGGATGAACATTTAGGTCATTTTCGTCCTCCCTAGGCTTATTCTTGTTCAATTAGGGTTTCTAACCAATCTTGTGCATCCAATAGGTTTGTTTGTGTCATTGGATGAACATTTAGGTCATTTTCGTCCTCCCTAGTCTTATTCTTGTCCAATTAGGGTTTTAAGCAATCTTGTGCATCCAATAAGTTCATTTGTGTAATTGGATGAACATTTAGGTCATTTTCGTCCTCCCTAGGCTTATTTTGGTGCAATTTGGGTTTTTAACCAATCTTGTGTATCCAATAGGTGTGTTTGTGTCATTAGATGAACATTTAGGTTATTTTCATCCTCCCTAGGCTTATTGTTGTCCAATTTGGGTTTTTAACCAATCTTGTGCATCCAATAGGTGTGTTTGTGTCATTAGATGAACATTTAGGTCATTTTCATCCTCCCTAGGCTTATTGTTGTCCAATTAGGGTTTTAAACCAATCTTGTGCATCCAATAGTTGTGTTTGTGTCATTGGATGAACATTTAGGTCATTTTCGTCCTCCCTAGTCTTTTTCTTGTCCAATTAGGGTTTTAAGCCAATCTTGTGCATCCAATAGGTGTGTTTGTGTCATTCGATGAACATTTAGGTCATTTTCATCCTCCCTAGGCTTATTGTTGTCCAATTAGGGTTTTTAACCAATCTTGTGCATCCAATAGGTGTGTTTGTGTCATTGAATGAACATTTAGGTCTTTTTCGTCCTCCCTAGTCTTATTCTTGTCCAATTAGGGTTTTAAGCCAATCTTGTGCATCCAATAGGTGTGTTTGTGTCATTGGATGAACATTTAGGTCATTTTCGTCTTCCCAAGGCTTATTCTTATCCAATTAAGGTTTTAAGCAATCTTGTGCATCCAATAAGTTCATTTGTGTCATTGGATTAAGATTTAAGTCATTTTCGTCCACCCTAGGCTTATTCTTGTCAAATTAGGGTTATTAACCAATCTTGTGCATCCAATAGGTGTGTTTGTGTCATTCGATGAACATTTAGGTCATTTTCATCCTCCCTAGGCTTATTGTTGTCCAATTAGGGTTTTTAACCAATCTTGTGCATCCAATAGGTGTGTTTGTGTCATTGAATGAACATTTAGGTCTTTTTCGTCCTCCCTAGTCTTATTCTTGTCCAATTAGGGTTTTAAGCCAATCTTGTGCATCCAATAGGTGTGTTTGTGTCATTGGATGAACATTTAGGTCATTTTCGTCTTCCCAAGGCTTATTCTTATCCAATTAAGGTTTTAAGCAATCTTGTGCATCCAATAAGTTCATTTGTGTCATTGGATTAAGATTTAAGTCATTTTCGTCCACCCTAGGCTTATTCTTGTCAAATTAGGGTTATTAACCAATCTTGTGCATCCAATAGGTGTGTTTGTGTCATTGGATGAACATTTAGGTCATTTTCGTCCTCCCTAGTCTTATTCTTGTCCAATTAGGGTTTTAAGTAATCTTGTGCATCCAATAGGTGTGTTTGTGTCATTAGATGAACATTTAGGTCATTTTCATTCTCCCTAGGCTTATTGTTGTCCAATTATGGTTTTTAACCAATCTTGTGCATCCAATAGGTGTGTTTGTGTCATTAGATGAACATTTAGGTCATTTTCGTCCACCCTAGGCTTATTCTTGTCCAATTAGGGTTTTTAACCAATCTTGTGCATCCAATAAGTTCATTTGTGTCATTGGATGAACATTTAGATCATTTTCGTCCTCCCTAGGCTTATTCTGTTCCAATTAGGATTTTTAACCAATCTTGTGCGTCCAATAGGTGTGTTTGTGTCATTGGATGAACATTTAGGTCATTTTCGTTCTCCCTAGGCTTATTCTTGTCCAATTAGGGTTTTTAACCAATCTTGTGCATCCAATAAGTTCATTTGTGTCATTGGATGAACATTTAGGTCATTTTCGTCCTCCCTAGGCTTATTCTTATCCAATTAGGGTTTTTAAGCAATCTTGTGCATCAAATAAGTTCATTTGTGTCATTGGATGAACATTTAGGTCATTTTCGTCCACCCTAGGCTTATTCTTGTCCAATTAAGGTTTTTAACCAATCTTGTGCATCCAATAAGTTAATTTGTGTCATTGGATGATCATTTAGGTCATTTTCGTCCTCCCATGGCTTATTCTTGTCCAATTAGGGTTTTTAACCAATCTTGTGCATCCAATAAGTTGATTAGTGTCGTTGGATGAACATTTAGGTCATTTTCGTCCTCCCAAGGCTTATTCTTGTCCAATTAGGGTTTTTAACCAATCTTGTGCATCCAATAAGTTCATTTGTGTCATTGGATGAACATTTAGGTCATTTTCGTCCTCCCTAGGCTTATTCTTGTCCAATTAGGGTTTTTAACCAATCTTGTGCATCCAATAAGTTCATTTGTGTCATTGGATGAACATTTCGGTCATTTTCGTCCTCCGAAGGCTTATTCTTGTCCAATTAGGGTTTTTAACCAATCTTGTGCATCCAATAAGTTCATTTGTGTCATTGGATGAACATTTAGGTCATTTTCGTCCTCCCTAGTCTTATTCTTGTCCAATTAGGGTTTTAAGCAATCTTGTGCATCCAATAAGTTCATTTGTGTCATTGGATGAACATTTAGGTTATTTTCGTCCTCCCTAGGCTTAGTTTTGTGCAATTAGGGTTTTTAACCAATCTTGTGCACCCAATAGGTGGTGTTTGTGTCATTGGATGAACATTTAGGTCATTTTCGTCCTCCCTAGTCTTATTCTTGTCCAATTAGGGTTTTAAGCAGTCTTGTGCGTCCAATAAGTTCATTTGTGTCATTGGATTAAGATTTAAGTCATTTTCGTCCTCCCTAGGCTTATTCTTGTTCAATTAGGGTTTCTAACCAATCTTGTGCATCCAATAGGTGTGTTTGTGTCATTGGATGAACATTTAGGTCATTTTCGTCCTCCCTAGTCTTATTCTTGTCCAATTATGGTTTTAAGCAATCTTGTGCATCCAATAAGTTCATTTGTGTCATTGGATGAACATTTAAGTCATTTTCGTCCTCCCAAGGCTTATTCTTGTCCAATTAGGGTTTTTAACCAATCTTGTGCATCCAATAAGTTCATTTGTGTCATTGGATGAACATTTAGGTCATTTTCGTCCTCCCAAGGCTTATTCTTGTCCAGTTAGGGTTTTTAACCAATCTTGTGCATCCAATAAGTTCATTTGTGTCATTGGATGAACATTTATGTCATTTTCGTCCTCCCTAGGGTTATTCTTGTCCAATTAGGGTTTCTAACCAATCTTATGCATCCAATAGGTGTGTTTGTGTCATTGGATGAACATTTAGGTCATTTTCGTTCTCCAGAGGCTTATTCTTACCCAATTAGGGTTTTTAGCCAATCTTGTGCATCCAATAAGTTCATTTGTGTCATTGGATTAACATTTAGGTCATTTTCGTCCACCCTAGGCTTATTCTTGTCCAATTAGGGTTTTTAAGCAATCTTGTGCATCAAATAAGTTCATTTGTGTCATTGGATGAACATTTAGGTCATTTTCGTCCACCCTAGGCTTATTCTTGTCCAATTAAGGTTTTTAACCAATCTTGTGCATCCAATAAGTTCATTTGTGTCATTGGATGAACATTTAGGTCATTTTCGTCCTCCCAAGGCTTATTCTTGTCCAATTAGGGTTTTTAACCAATCTTGTGCATCCAATAAGTTAATTTGTGTCATTGGATGAACATTTAGGTCATTTTCGTCCTCCCTAGGCTTATTCTTGTCCAATTAGGGTTTTTAAGCAATCTTGTGCATCAAATAAGTTCATTTGTGTCTTTGGATGAACATTTAGGTCATTTTCGTCCACCCTAGGCTTATTCTTGTCCAGTTAGGGTTTTAAACCAATCTTGTGCATCCAATAAGTTCATTTGTGTCATTGGATGAACATTTAGGTCATTTTCGTCCTCCCAAATCTTATTCTTGTCCAATTAGGGTTTTCAACCAATCTTGTGCATCCAATAAGTTCATTTGTGTCATTGGATGAACATTTAGGTCATTTTCGTCCTCCCTAGGCTTATTCTTATCCAATTAGGGTTTTAAAGCAATCTTGTGCATCCAATAAGTTCATTTGTGTCATTGGATGAAAATTTAAGTTATTTTCGTCCTCCCTAGGCTTAGTTTTGTGCAATTAGGGTTTTTAACCAATCTTGTGCATCCAATAGGTGTGTTTGTGTCATTAGATGAACATTTAGGTCATTTTCATCCTCCCTAGGCTTATTGTTGTCCAATTAGGGTTTTTAACCAATCTTGTGCATCCAATAGGTGTGTTTGTGTCATTGGATGAACATTTAGGTCATTTTCGTCCTCCCTAGGCTTATTCTTGTCCAATTAGGGTTTTTAACCAATCTTGTGCATCCAATAAGTTCATTTGTGTCATTGGATGAACATTTAGGTCATTTTCGTTCACCCTAGGCTTATTCTTGTCCAATTAGGGTTTTTAACTAATCTTGTGTATCCAATAAGTTCATTTGTGTCATTGGATGGACATCTATGTCATCTTCGTCCTCCCAAGGCTTATTCTTGTCCAATTAGGGTTTTTAACCAATCTTGTGCATCCAATAGGTGTGTTTGTGTCATTGGATGAACATTTAGGTCATTTTCGTCCTCCCTAGTCTTATTCTTGTCCAATTAGGGTTTTAAGCAATCTTGTGCATCCAATAAGTTCATTTGTGTAATTGGATGAACATTTAGGTCATTTTCGTCCTCCCTAGGCTTATTCTTGTCCAATTAGGGTTTTTAACCAATCTTGTGCATCCAATAAGTTCATTTTTGTCATTGGATGAACATTTAGGTCATTTTCTTCCTCCCTAAGCTTATTCTTGTCCAATTAGGGTTTTTAACCAATCTTGTGCATCCAATAGCTGTGTTTGTGTCATTGGACGAACATTTAGGTCATTTTCGTCCTCCCTAGGCTTATTCTTGTCCAATTAGGGTTTTTATGCAATCTTGAGCATCCAATAGGTGTGTTTGTGTCATTGGACGAACATTTAGGTCATTTTCGTCCTCCCTAGGCTTATTCTTGTCCAATTAGGGTTTTTAACCAACCTTGTGCATCCAATAAGTTCATTTGTGTCATTGGTTCAACATTTAGGTCATTTTCGTCCTCCCTAGGCTTATTCTTGTCCAATTAGGGTTTTTAACCAACCTTGTGCATCCAATAAGTTCATTTGTGTCATTGGAGGAATATTTAGGTCATTTTCGTCCTCCCTAGGCTTATTCTTGTCCAAGTTTTTAACCAATCTTGTGCATCCAATAAGTTCATTTGTGTCATTGGATGAACATTTAGGTCATTTTCGTCCTCCCTAGGCTTATTCTTGTCCAATTAGGGTTTTTAACCAATCTTGTGCATCCAATAAGTTCATTTGTGTCATTGGATGAACATTTAGGTCATTTTCGTCCTCCCTAGGCTTATTCTTGTCCAATTAGGGTTTTCAACCCATCTTGTGCATCCAATAAGTTCATTTGTGTCATTGGATGAACATTTAGGTCATTTTCGTCCTCCCTAGGCTTATTCTTGTCCAATTAGGGTTTTTAACCAATCTTGTGCATCCAATAAGTTCATTTGTGTCATTGGATGAACATTTAGGTCATTTTCGTCCTCCCTACGCTTATTCTTGTCCAATTAGGGTTTTTAACCAATCTTGTGCATCCAATAAGTTCATTTGTGTCATTGGATGTACATTTAGGTCATTTACGTCCTCCCTAGGCTTATTCTTGTCCAATTAGGGTTTTTATGCAATCTTGTGCATCCAATAGGTGTGTTTGTGTCATTGGACGAACATTTAGGTCATTTTCGTCCTCCATAGGCTTATTCTTGTCCAATTAGGGTTTTTATGCAATCCTGTGCATCCAATAGGTGTGTTTGTGTCATTGGACGAACATTTAGGTCATTTTCGTCCTCCCTAGGCTTATTCTTGTCCAATTAGGGTTTTTAACAAATCTTGTGCATCCAATAAGTTCATTTGTGTCATTGGATGAACATTTAGGTCATTTTCGTCCTCCCTAGGCTTATTCTTGTCCAATTAGGGTTTTTAACCAATCTTGTGCATCCAATAAGTTCATTTGTGTCATTGGATGAACATTTCGGTCATTTTCGTCCTCCCAAGGCTTATTCTTGTCCAATTAGGGTTTTTAACCAATCTTGTGCATCCAATAAGTTAATTTGTGTCATTGGATGAACATTTAGGTCATTTTCGTCCTCCCTAGGCTTATTCTTGTCCAATTAGGGTTTTTAAGCAATCTTGTGCATCCAATAAGTGCATTTGTGTCATTGGATGAACATTTAGGTCATTTTCGTCCTCCCTAGGCTTATTCTTGTCCAATTAAGGTTTTTAACCAATCTTGTGCATCCAATAAGTTCATTTGTGTCATTGGATAAACATTTAGGTCATTTTCGTCCTCCCTTGGCTTATTCTTGTCCAATTAGGGTTTTTAACCAATCTTGTGCATCCAATTAGTTCATTTGTGTCATTGGATAAACATTTAGGTCATTTTCGTCCACCCTAGGCTTATTCTTGTCCAATTAGGGTTTTTAACCAATCTTGTGCATCCAATAGGTGTGTTTGTGTCATTGGATGAACATTTAGGTCAATTTCGTCCTCCCTAGGCTTATTCTTGTCCAATTAGGGTTTTTAACCAATCTTGTGATTCCAATAAGTTCATTTGTGTCATTGGATGAACATTTAGGTCATTTTCGTCCACCCTAGGCTTATTCATGTCCAATTAGGGTTTTTAACCAATCTTGTGCATCCAATAAGTTCATTTGTGTCATTGGATGAACATTTAGGTCATTTTCGTCCTCCCAAGGCTTATTCTTGTCCAATTAGGGTTTTTAACCAATCTTGTGCATCCAATAAGTTAATTTGTGTCATTGGATGAACATTTAGGTCATTTTCGTCCTCCCTAGGCTTATTCTTGTCCAATTAGGGTTTTTAAGCAATCTTGTGCATCGAATAAGTTCATTTGTGTCTTTAGATGAACATTTAGGTCATTTTCGTCCACCCTAGGCTTATTCTTCTCCAGTTAGGGTTTTTAACCAATCTTGTGCATCCAATAAGTTCATTTGTGTCATTGGATGAACATTTAGGTCATTTTCGTCCTCCCAAGGCTTATTCTTGTCCAATTAGGGTTTTTAACCAATCTTGTGCATCCAATAAGTTCATTTGTGTCATTGGATGAACATTTAGGTCATTTTCGTCCTCCCTAGGCTTATTCTTGTCCAATTAGGGTTTTTAACCAATCTTGTGCATCCAATAAGTTCATTTGTGTCATTGGATGAAAATTTAAGTTATTTTCGTCCTCCCTAGGCTTAGTTTTGTGCAATTAGGGTTTTTAACCAATCTTGTGCATCCAATAGGTGTGTTTGTGTCATTAGATGAACATTTAGGTCATTTTCATCCTCCCTAGGCTTATTGTTGTCCAATTAGGGTTTTTAACCAATCTTGTGCATCCAATAGGTGTGTTTGTGTCATTGGATGAACATTTAGGTCATTTTCGTCCTCCCTAGTCTTATTCTTGTCCAATTAGGGTTTTAAGCAATCTTGTGCATCCAATAAGTTCATTTGTGTCATTGGATGAACATTTAGGTCATTTTCTTCCTCCCTAGGCTTATTCTTGTCCAATTAAGGTTTTTAAGCAATCTTGTCCATCCAATAAGTTCATTTGTGTCATTGGATGAACATTTAGGTTATTTTCGTCCTCACTAGGCTTAGTTTTGTGCAATTAGGGTTTTTAACCAATCTTGTGCATCCAATAGGTGTGTTTGTGTCATTAGATGAACATTTAGGTCATTTTCATCCTCCCTAGGCTTATTGTTGTCCAATTAGGGTTTTTAACCAATCTTGTGCATCCAATAGGTGTGTTTGTGTCATTGGATGAAAATTTAGGTCATTTTCGTCCTCCCTAGTCTTATTCTTGTCCAATTAGGGTTTTAAGCAATCTTGTGCATCCAATAAGTTCATTTGTGTCATTGGATTAAGATTTAAGTCATTTTCGTCCTCCCTAGGCTTATTCTTGTTCAATTAGGGTTTCTAACCAATCTTGTGCATCCAATAGGTGTATTTGTGTCATTGGATGAACATTTAGGTTATTTTCGTCCTCACTAGGATTAGTTTTGTGCAATTAGGGTTTTTAACCAATCTTGTGCATCCAATAGGTGTGTTTGTGTCATTAGATGAACATTTAGGTCATTTTCATCCTCCCTAGGCTTATTGTTGTCCAATTAGGGTTTTTAACCAATCTTGTGCATCCAATAGGTGTGTTTGTGTCATTGGATGAACATTTAGGTCATTTTCGTCCTCCTTAGTCTTATTCTTGTCCAATTAGGGTTTTAAGCAATCTTGTGCGTCCAATAAGTTCATTTGTGTCATTGGATTAAGATTTAAGTCATTTTCGTCCTCCCTAGGCTTATTCTTGTTCAATTAAGGTTTCTAACCAATCTTGTGCATCCAATAGGTGTGTTTGTGTCATTGGATGAACATTTAGGTCATTTTCGTTCTCCCTAGGCTTATTCTTGTCCAATTAGGGTTTTTAACCAATCT
>JBBPBR010000639.1:0-19673 GCA_037974775.1 Cicer pinnatifidum | reverse complement strand
CTTATTCTTGTCCAATTAGGGTTTTCAACCAATCTTGTGCATCCAATAAGTTCATTTGTGTCATTGGATGAACATTTAGGTCATTTTCGTCCTCCCTAGGCTTATTCTTATCCAATTAGGGTTTTAAAGCAATCTTGTGCATCCAATAAGTTCATTTGTGTCATTGGATGAAAATTTAAGTTATTTTCGTCCTCCCTAGGCTTAGTTTTGTGCAATTAGGGTTTTTAACCAATCTTGTGCATCCAATAGGTGTGTTTGTGTCATTAGGTGAACATTTAGGTCATTTTCATCCTCCCTAGGCTTATTGTTGTCCAATTAGGGTTTTTAACCAATCTTGTGCATCCAATAGGTGTGTTTGTGTCATTGGATGAACATTTAGGTCATTTTCGTCCTCCTTAGTCTTATTCTTGTCCAATTAGGGTTTTAAGCAAT
The DNA here is from genome assembly GCA_037974775.1 of Cicer pinnatifidum. Taxonomy (NCBI): domain Eukaryota; kingdom Viridiplantae; phylum Streptophyta; class Magnoliopsida; order Fabales; family Fabaceae; genus Cicer; species Cicer pinnatifidum. Next base: position 19,241 of record JBBPBR010000639.1, on the reverse strand, counting down.
CTTGTGCGTCCAATAAGTTCATTTGTGTCATTGGATTAAGATTTAAGTCATTTTCGTCCTCCCTAGGCTTATTCTTGTTCAATTAAGGTTTCTAACCAATCTTGTGCATCCAATAGGTGTGTTTGTGTCATTGGATGAACATTTAGGTCATTTTCGTTCTCCCTAGGCTTATTCTTGTCCAATTAGGGTTTTTAACCAATCTCGTGCATCCAATTAGTTAATTTGTGTCATTGGATGAACATTTAGGTCATTTTCGTCTTCCCTAGGCTTATTCTTGTCCAATTAGGGTTTTTAACCAATGTTGTGCATCCAATTAGTTCATTTGTGTCATTCGAGGAACATATAGGTCATTTTCGTCCTCCCTAGGCTTATTCTTCTCCAATTAGGGTTTTTAACCAATCTTGTGCATCCGATAAGTGTGTTTGTGTCATTGGATGTACATTTAGGTCATTTTCGTCCTCCCTAGGCTTTTTCTTGTCCAATTAGGGTTTTTAACAAATCTTGTGCATCCAATAAGTTCATTTGTGTCATTGGAGGAACATATAGGTCATTTTCGTCCTCCCTAGGCTTATTCTTGTCCAATTAGGGTTTTTAACCAATCTTGTGCATCGAATAGGTGTGTTTTTGTCATTGGATGTACATTTAGGTCTTTTTCGTCCTCCATATGCTTATTCTTGTCCAATTAGGGTTTTTAACCAATCTTGTGCATCCAATAGGTGTGTTTGTGTCATTGGAGGAACATTTATGTCATTTCCGTCCTCCTTAGGCTTTTTCTTGTCCAATTTGGGGTTTTTTTTACCAATCTTGTGCATCCAATAAGTTCATATGTGTCATTGGAGGAAAATATGTGTCATTTTCGTCCTCCCTAGTCTTATTCTTCTCCAATTAGGGTTTTTAACCAATCTTGTGCATCCGATAGGTGTGTTTGTGTCATTGGATGTAGATTTAGGTCTTTTTCGTCCTCCCTAGGCTTATTCTTGTCCAATTAGGATTTTTAACAAATCTTGTGTATCCGATAAGTTCATTTGTGTCATTGGATAAACATTTAGGTCATTTTCGTCCTCCCTAGGCTTATTCTTATCCAATTAGGGTTTTTAACCAATCTTGTGCATCCAATAGGTGTGTTTGTGTCATTGGATGTACATTTAGGTCTTTTTCGTCCTCCCTAGGCTTATTCTTGTTCAATTAGGGTTTCTAACCAATCTTGTGCATCCAATAGGCGTATTTGTGTCATTGGAGGAACATTTAGGTCATTTTCGACCTCCCTAAGCTTATTCTTGTCCAATTAGGGTTTTTAAGCAATCTTGTGCATCCAATAAGTTCATTTGTGTCATTGGATGAACATTTAGGTCATTTTCGTCCTCCCTAGGCTTATTCTTGTTCAATTAGGGTTTCTAACCAATCTTGTGCATCCAATAGGTTTGTTTGTGTCATTGGATGAACATTTAGGTCATTTTCGTCCTCCCTAGTCTTATTCTTGTCCAATTAGGGTTTTAAGCAATCTTGTGCATCCAATAAGTTCATTTGTGTAATTGGATGAACATTTAGGTCATTTTCGTCCTCTCTAGGCTTATTTTGGTGCAATTTGGGTTTTTAACCAATCTTGTGTATCCAATAGGTGTGTTTGTGTCATTAGATGAACATTTAGGTTATTTTCATCCTCCCTAGGCTTATTGTTGTCCAATTTGGGTTTTTAACCAATCTTGTGCATCCAATAGGTGTGTTTGTGTCATTAGATGAACATTTAGGTCATTTTCATCCTCCCTAGGCTTATTGTTGTCCAATTAGGGTTTTAAACCAATCTTGTGCATCCAATAGTTGTGTTTGTGTCATTGGATGAACATTTAGGTAATTTTCGTCCTCCCTAGTCTTATTCTTGTCCAATTAGGGTTTTAAGCCAATCTTGTGCATCCAATAGGTGTGTTTGTGTCATTCGATGAACATTTAGGTCATTTTCATCCTCCCTAGGCTTATTGTTGTCCAATTAGGGTTTTTAACCAATCTTGTGCATCCAATAGGTGTATTTGTGTCATTGAATGAACATTTAGGTCTTTTTCGTCCTCCCTAGTCTTATTCTTGTCCAATTAGGGTTTTAAGCCAATCTTGTGCATCCAATAGGTGTGTTTGTGTCATTGGATGAACATTTAGGTCATTTTCGTCTTCCCAAGGCTTATTCTTATCCAATTAAGGTTTTAAGCAATCTTGTGCATCCAATAAGTTCATTTGTGTCATTGGATTAAGATTTAAGTCATTTTCGTCCACCCTAGGCTTATTCTTGTCAAATTAGGGTTATTAACCAATCTTGTGCATCCAATAGGTGTGTTTGTGTCATTGGATGAACATTTAGGTCATTTTCGTCCTCCCTAGTCTTATTCTTGTCCAATTAGGGTTTTAAGTAATCTTGTGCATCCAATAGGTGTGTTTGTGTCATTAGATGAACATTTAGGTCATTTTCATCCTCCCTAGGCTTATTGTTGTCCAATTAGGGTTTTTAACCAATCTTGTGCATCCAATAGGTGTGTTTGTGTCATTGGATGAAAATTTAGGTCATTTTCGTCCTCCCTAGTCTTATTCTTGTCCAATTAGGGTTTTAAGCAATCTTGTGCATCCAATAAGTTCATTTGTGTCATTGGATTAAGATTTAAGTCATTTTCGTCCTCCCTAGGCTTATTCTTGTTCAATTAGGGTTTCTAACCAATCTTGTGCATCCAATAGGTGTATTTGTGTCATTGGATGAACATTTAGGTTATTTTCGTCCTCATTAGGCTTAGTTTTGTGCAATTAGGGTTTTTAACCAATCTTGTGCATCCAATAGGTGTGTTTGTGTCATTAGATGAACATTTAGGTCATTTTCATCCTCCCTAGGCTTATTGTTGTCCAATTAGGGTTTTTAACCAATCTTGTGCATCCAATAGGTGTGTTTGTGTCATTGGATGAACATTTAGGTCATTTTCGTCCTCCCTAGTCTTATTCTTGTCCAATTAGGGTTTTTAACCAATCTTGTGCATCCAAGAGGTTCATTTGTGTCATTGGATGAACATTTAGGTCATTTTCATCCTCCCAAGGCTTATTCTTGTCCAATTAGGGGTTTTAACCAATCTTGTGCATCCAATAAGTTCATTTGTGTCATTGGATGAACATTTAGGTCATTTTCGTCCTCCCTTGGCTTATTCTTGTCCAATTAGGGTTTTTAAGCAATCTTGTGAATCCAATAAGTTCATTTGTTTCATTGGATGAACATTTAGGTCATTTTCGTCCTCCCTAGGCTTATTCTTGTTCAATTAGGGTTTCTAACCAATCTTGTGCATCCATTAGGTGTGTTTGTGTCATTGGATGAACATTTAGGTCATTTTCGTCCTCCCTAGTCTTATTCTTGTCCAATTAGGGTTTTAAGCAATCTTGTGCATCCAATAAGTTCATTTGTGTCATTGGATGAACATTTAGGTTATTTTCGTCCTCCCAAGGCTTATTCTTGTCCAATTAGGGTTTTTAACCAATCTTGTGCATCCAATAAGTTAATTTGTGTCATTGGATGAACATTTAGGTCATTTTCGTCCTCCCTAGGCTTATTCTTGTCCAATTAGGGTTTTTAAGCAATCTTGTGCATCAAATAAGTTCGTTTGTGTCATTGGATGAACATTTAGGTCATTTTCGTCCACCCTAGGCTTATTCTTGTCCAATTAGGGTTTTTAACCAATCTTGTGCATCCAATAAGTTCATTTGTGTCATTAGATGAACATTTAGGTCATCTTCGTCCTCCCAAGGCTTATTCTTGTCCAATTAGGGTTTTTAACCAATCTTGTGCATCCAATAAGTTCATTTGTGTCATTGGATGAACATTTAGGTCATTTTCGTCCTCCCTAGGCTTATTCTTGTCTAATTAGGGTTTTTAACCAATCTTGTGCATCCAATAGGTTTATTTGTGTCATTGGATGAACATTTAGGTCATTTTCGTCCTCCCTAGGCTTATTCTTGTCCAATTAGGGTTTTTAACCAATCTTGTGCATCCAATAGGTGTGTTTGTGTCATTGGATAAACATTTAGGTCAATTTCGTTCTCCCTAGGCTTATTCTTGTCCAATTAGGGTTTTTAACCAATCTTGTGATTCCAATAAGTTCATTTGTGTCGTTGGATGAACATTTAGGTCATTTTCGTCCACCCTAGGCTTATTCTTGTCCAATTAGGGTTTTTAACCAATCTTGTGCATCCAATAAGTTCATTTGTGTCATTGGATGAACATTTAGGTCATTTTCGTCCTCCCAAGGCTTATTCTTGTCCAATTAGGGTTTTTAACCAATCTTGTGCATCCAATAAGTTAATTTGTGTCATTGGATGAACATTTAGGTCATTTTCTTCCTCCCTAGGCTTATTCTTGTCCAATTAGGGTTTTTAAGCAATATTGTGCATCAAATAAGTTCATTTGTGTCATTGGATGAACATTTAGGTCATTTTCGTCCACCCTAGGCTTATTCTTGTCCAGTTAGGGTTTTTAACCAATCTTGTGCATCCAATAAGTTCATTTGTGTCATTGGATGAACATTTAGGTCATTTTCGTCCACCCTAGGCTTATTCTTGTCCAATTAAGTTTTTAACCAATCTTGTGCATCCAATAAGTTCATTTGTGTCATTGGATGAACATTTAGGTCATTTTCGTCCTCCCTAGGCTTATTCTTGTCCAATTAGGGTTTTTAACCAATCTTGTGCATCCAATAGGTGTGTTTGTGTCATTGGATGAACATTTAGGTCATTTTCGTCCTCCCTAAGCTTATTCTTGTCCAATTAGGGTTTTTAACCATTCTTGTGCATCCAATAAGTTCATATCTGTCATTGGATGAACATTTAGGTCATTTTCGTCCTCCCTAGGCTTATTCTTGACCAATTAGGGTTTTTAACCAATCTTGTGCATCCAATAAGTTCATTTGTGTCATTGGATGAACATTTAGGTCATTTTTTTCCTCCCTAGGCTTATTCTTGTCCAATTAAGGTTTTTAAGCAATCTTGTCCATCCAATAAGTTCATTTGTGTCATTGGATGAACATTTAGGTTATTTTCGTCCTCACTAGGCTTAGTTTTGTGCAATTAGGGTTTTTAACCAATCTTGTGCATCCAATAGGTGTGTTTGTGTCATTAGATGAACATTTAGGTCATTTTCATCCTCCCTAGGCTTATTGTTGTCCAATTAGGGTTTTTAACCAATCTTGTGCATCCAATAGGTGTGTTTGTGTCATTGGATGAACATTTAGGTCATTTTCGTCCTCCCTAGTCTTATTCTTGTCCAATTAGGGTTTTAAGCAATCTTGTGCTTCCAATAAGTTCATTTGTGTCATTGGATGAACATTTAGGTCATTTTCGTCCTCCCTAGGCTTATTTTTGTGCAATTAGGGTTTTTAACCAATCTTGTGCATCCAATAGGTGTGTTTGTGTCATTAGATGAACATTTAGGTCATTTTCATCCTCCCTAGGCTTATTGTTGTCCAATTAGGGTTTTAAACCAATCTTGTGCATCCAATAGGTGTGTTTGTGTCATTGAATGAACATTTAGGTCTTTTTCGTCCTCCCTAGTCTTATTCTTGTCCAATTAGGGTTTTAAGCCAATCTTGTGCATCCAATAGGTGTGTTTGTGTCATTGGATGAACATTTAGGTCATTTTCGTCTTCCCAAGGCTTATTCTTATCCAATTAAGGTTTTAAGCAATCTTATGCATCCAATAAGTTCATTTGTGTCATTGGATTAAGATTTAAGTCATTTTCGTCCACCCTAGGCTTATTCTTGTCAAATTAGGGTTATTAACCAATCTTGTGCATCCAATAGGTGTGTTTGTGTCATTGGATGAACATTTAGGTCATTTTCGTCCTCCCTAGTCTTATTCTTGTCCAATTAGGGTTTTAAGTAATCTTGTGCATCCAATAGGTGTGTTTGTGTCATTAGATGAACATTTAGGTCATTTTCATTCTCCCTAGGCTTATTGTTGTCCAATTATGGTTTTTAACCAATCTTGTGCATCCAATAGGTGTGTTTGTGTCATTAGATGAACATTTAGGTCATTTTCGTCCACCCTAGGCTTATTCTTGTCCAATTAGGGTTTTTAACCAATCTTGTGCATCCAATAAGTTCATTTGTGTCATTGGATGAACATTTAGATCATTTTCGTCCTCCCTAGGCTTATTCTGTTCCAATTAGGATTTTTAACCAATCTTGTGCGTCCAATAGGTGTGTTTGTGTCATTGGATGAACATTTAGGTCATTTTCGTTCTCCCCAGGCTTATTCTTGTCCAATTAGGGTTTTTAACCAATCTTGTGCATCCAATAAGTTCATTTGTGTCATTGGATGAACATTTAGGTCATTTTCGTCCACCCTAGGCTTATTCTTGTCCAATTAGGGTTTTTAACCAATCTTGTCCATCCAATAAGTTCATTTGTGTCATTGGATGAACATTTAGGTCATTTTCGTCCTCCCAAGGCTTATTCTTGTCCAATTAGGGTTTTTAACCAATCTTGTGCATCCAATAAGTTAATTTGTGTCATTGGATGAACATTTAGGTCATTTTCGTCCTCCATAGGCTTATTCTTGTCCAATTAGGGTTTTTAAGCAATCTTGTGCATCAAATAAGTTCATTTGTGTCTTTGGATGAACATTTAGGTCATTTTCGTCCACCCTAGGCTTATTCTTGTCCAGTTAGGGTTTTAAACCAATCTTGTGCATCCAATAAGTTCATTTGTGTCATTGGATGAACATTTAGGTCATTTTCGTCCTCCCAAAGCTTATTCTTGTCCAATTAGGGTTTTCAACCAATCTTGTGCATCCAATAAGTTCATTTGTGTCATTGGATGAACATTTAGGTCATTTTCGTCCTCCCTAGGCTTATTCTTATCCAATTAGGGTTTTAAAGCAATCTTGTGCATCCAATAAGTTCATTTGTGTCATTGGATGAAAATTTAAGTTATTTTCGTCCTCCCTAGGCTTAGTTTTGTGCAATTAGGGTTTTTAACCAATCTTGTGCATCCAATAGGTGTGTTTGTGTCATTAGATGGACATTTAGGTCATTTTCATCCTCCCTAGGCTTATTGTTGTCCAATTAGGGTTTTTAACCAATCTTGTGCATCCGATAAGTGTGTTTGTGTCATTGGATGTACATTTAGGTCATTTTCGTCCTCCCTAGGCTTTTTCTTGTCCAATTAGGGTTTTTAACAAATCTTGTGCATCCAATAGGTTCATTTGTGTCATTGGAGGAACATATAGGTCATTTTCGTCCTCCCTAGGCTTATTCTTGTCCAATTAGGGTTTTTAACCAATCTTGTGCATCGAATAGGTGTGTTTTTGTCATTGGATGTACATTTAGGTCTTTTTCGTCCTCCCTATGCTTATTCTTGTCCAATTAGGGTTTTTAACCAATCTTGTGCATCCAATAGGTGTGTTTGTGTCATTGGAGGAACATTTATGTCATTTCCGTCCTCCTTAGGCTTTTTCTTGTCCAATTTGGGGTTTTTTTACCAATCTTGTGCATCCAATAAGTTCATATGTGTCATTGGAGGAAAATATGTGTCATTTTCGTCCTCCCTAGGCTTATTCTTCTCCAATTAGGGTTTTTAACCAATCTTGTGCATCCGATAGGTGTGTTTGTGTCATTGGATGTAGATTTAGGTCTTTTTCGTCCTCCCTAGGCTTATTCTTGTCCAATTAGGATTTTTAACAAATCTTGTGTATCCGATAAGTTCATTTGTGTCATTGGATAAACATTTAGGTCATTTTCGTCCTCCCTAGGCTTATTCTTATCCAATTAGGGTTTTTAACCAATCTTGTGCATCCAATAGGTGTGTTTGTGTCATTGGATGTACATTTAGGTCTTTTTCGTCCTCCCTAGGCTTATTCTTGTTCAATTAGGGTTTCTAACCAATCTTGTGCATCCAATAGGCGTATTTGTGTCATTGGAGGAACATTTAGGTCATTTTCGACCTCCCTAAGCTTATTCTTGTCCAATTAGGGTTTTTAAGCAATCTTGTGCATCCAATAAGTTCATTTGTGTCATTGGATGAACATTTAGGTCATTTTCGTCCTCCCTAGGCTTGTTCTTGTTCAATTAGGGTTTCTAACCAATCTTGTGCATCCAATAGGTTTGTTTGTGTCATTGGATGAACATTTAGGTCATTTTCGTCCTCCCTAGTCTTATTCTTGTCCAATTAGGGTTTTAAGCAATCTTGTGCATCCAATAAGTTCATTTGTGTAATTGGATGAACATTTAGGTCATTTTCGTCCTCCCTAGGCTTATTTTGGTGCAATTTGGGTTTTTAACCAATCTTGTGCATCCAATAGGTGTGTTTGTGTCATTAGATGAACATTTAGGTCATTTTCATCCTCCCTATGCTTATTGTTGTCCAATTAGGGTTTTTAACCAATCTTGTGCATCCAATAGGTGTGTTTGTGTCATTGGATGAACATTTAGGTCATTTTCGTCCTCCTTAGTCTTATTCTTGTCCAATTAGGGTTTTAAGCAATCTTGTGCGTCCAATAAGTTCATTTGTGTCATTGGATTAAGATTTAAGTCATTTTCGTCCTCCCTAGGCTTATTCTTGTTCAATTAAGGTTTCTAACCAATCTTGTGCATCCAATAGGTGTGTTTGTGTCATTGGATGAACATTTAGGTCATTTTCGTTCTCCCTAGGCTTATTCTTGTCCAATCAGGGTTTTTAACCAATCTTGTGCATCCAATAAGTTCATTTGTGTCATTGGATGAACATTTAGATCATTTTCGTCCTCCCAAGGCTTATTCTTGTCCAAGTACGGTTTTTAACCAATCTTGTGCATCCAATAAGTTCATTTGTGTCATTGGATGAACATTTAGGTCATTTTCGTCCTCCCTAGGCTTATTCTTGTCGAATTAGGGTTTTTAACCAATCTTGTGCATCCAATAGTTGTGTTTGTGTCATTGGATGAACATTTAGGTCATTTTCGTTCTCCCTAGGCTTATTTTTGTCCAATTAGGGTTTTTAAACAATCTTGTGCATCCAATAAGTTCATTTGTGTCATTGGATGAACATTTAGGTCATTTTCGTCCACCCTAGGCTTATTCTTGTCCAATTAGGGTTTTTAACCAATCTTGTGCATCCAATAAGTTCATTTCTGTCATTGGATGAACATTTAGGTCATTTTCGGGCTCCCAAGGCTTATTCTTGTCCAATTAGGGTTTTTAACCAATCTTGTGCATCCAATAAGTTAATTTGTGTCATTGGATGAACATTTAGGTCATTTTCGTCCTCCCTAGGCTTATTCTTGTCCAATTAGGGTTTTTAAGCAATCTTGTGCATCAAATAAGTTCATTTGTGTCATTGGATGAACATTTAGGTCATTTTCGTCCACCCTAGGCTTATTCTTGTCCAATTAAGGTTTTTAACCAATCTTGTGCATCCAATAAGTTAATTTGTGTCATTGGATGAACATTTAGGTCATTTTCGTCCTCCCAAGGCTTATTCTTGTCTAATTAGGGTTTTTAACCAATCTTGTGCATCAAATAAGTTCATTTGTGTCGTTGGATGAACATTTAGGTCATTTTCGTCCTCCCAAGGCTTATTCTTGTCCAATTAGGGTTTTTAACCAATCTTGTGCATCCAATAAGTTCATTTGTGTCATTGGATGAACATTTAGGTCATTTTCGTCCTCCCTAGGCTTATTTTTATCCAATTAGGGTTTTTAAGCAATCTTGTGCATCCAATAAGTTCATTTGTGTCATTGGATGAACATTTAGGTCATTTTCGTCCTCCCTAGGCTTATTCTTGTTCAATTAGGGTTTCTAACCAATCTTGTGCATCCAATAGGTGTGTTTGTGTCATTGGATGAACATTTAGGTCATTTTCGTCCAATAAGTTTTATTCTTGTCCAATTCGGGTTTTATGCAATCTTGTGCATCCAATAAGTTCATTTGTGTCATTGGATGAACATTTAGGTTATTTTCGTCCACCCTAGGCTTATTCTTGTCCAATTAAGGTTTTTAACCAATCTTGTGCATCCAATAAGTTCATTTGTGTCATTGGATGAACATTTAGGTCATTTTCGTTCTCCATAGGCTTATTCTTGTCCTATTAGGGTTTTTAACCAATCTTATGCATCCAATAAGTTCATTTGTGTCATTGGATGAAAATTTAGGTCATTTTCGTCCACCATAGGCTTATTCTTGTCCAATTAGGGTTTTTAAGAAATCTTGTGCATCCAATAGGTGTGTTTGTGTCATTGGATGAACATTTAGGTCATTTTCGTCGTCCCTAGTCTTATTCTTGTCCAATTATGGTTTTAAGCAATCTTGTGCATCCAATAAGTTCATTTGTGTCATTGGATGAACATTTAGGTCATTTTCGTCCTCCCAAGGCTTATTCTTGTCCAATTAGGGTTATTAACCAATCTTGTGCATCCAATAAGTTCATTTGTGTCATTGGATGAACATTTAGGTCATTTTCGTCCTCCCAAGACTTATTCTTGTCCAATTAGGGTTTTTAACCAATCTTGTGCATCCAATAAGTTCATTTGTGTCATTGGATAAACATTTAGGTCATTTTCGTCCTCCCTAGGCATATTCTTGTCCAATTAGGGTTTTTAACCAATCTTGTGCATCCAATAGGTGTGTTTGTGTCATTGGATTAACATTTAGGTCATTTTCGTCGTCCCTAGTCTTATTCTTGTCCAATTATGGTTTTAAGCAATCTTGTGCATCCAATAAGTTCATTTGTGTCATTGGATGAACATTTAGGTCATTTTCGTCCTCCCAAGGCTTATTCTTGTCCAATTAGGGGTTTTAACCATTCTTATGCATCCAATAAGTTCATTTGTGTCATTAGATGAAAATTTAGGTCATTTTCGTCCACCCTAGGCTTATTCTTGTCCAATTAGGGTTTTTAACCAATCTTGTGCATCCAATAAGTTCATTTGTGTCATTGGATGAACATTTAGGTCATTTTCGTCCTCCCAAGGCTTATTCTTGTCCAATTACGGTTTTTAACCAATCTTTTGCATCCAATAAGTTAATTTGTGTCGTTGGATGAACATTTAGGTCATTTTCGTCCTCCCTAGGCTTATTCTGGTCCAATTAGGGTTTTTAAGCAATCTTGTGCATCAAATAAGTTCATTTGTGTCATTGGATGAACATTTAGGTCATTTTCGTCCACCCTAGGCTTATTCTTGTCCAATTAAGGTTTTTAACCAATCTTGTGCATCCAATAAGTTAATTTGTGTCATTGGATGAACATTTAGGTCATTTTCGTCCTCCCAAGGCTTATTCTTGTCCAATTAGGGTTTTTAACCAATCTTGTGCATCCAATAAGTTCATTTGTGTCGTTGGATGAACATTTAGGTCATTTTCGTCCTCCCAAGGCTTATTCTTGTCCAATTACGGTTTTTAACCAATCTTGTGCATCCAATAAGTTAATTTGTGTCGTTGGATGAACATTTAGGTCATTTTCGTCCTCCCTAGGCTTATTCTTGTCCAATTAGGGTTTTTAAGCAATCTTGTGCATCAAATAAGTTCATTTGTGTCATTGGATGAACATTTAGGTTATTTTCGTCCACCCTAGGCTTATTCTTGTCCAATTAAGGTTTATAACCAATCTTGTGCATCCAATAAGTTAATTTGTGTCATTGGATGAACATTTAGGTCATTTTCGTCCTCCCAAGGCTTATTGTTGTCCAATTAGGGTTTTTAACCAATCTTGTGCATCCAATAAGTTCATTTCTGTCATTGGATGAACATTTAGGTCATTTTCGTCCTCCCTAGGCTTATTCTTGTCCAATTAGGGTTTTTAACCAATCTTGTGCATCCAATAGGTGTGTTTGTGTCATTGGATGAACATTTAGGTCATTTTCGTTCTCCATAGGCTTATTCTTGTCCAATTAGGGTTTTTAACCAATCTTATGCATCCAATAAGTTCATTTGTGTCATTGGATGAACATTTAGGTCATTTTCGTCCACCCTAGGCTTATTCTTGTCAAATTAGGGTTTTTAACCAATCTTGTGCATCCAATAAGTTCATTTGTCTCATTGGATGAACATTTAGGTCATTTGCGTCCTCCCAAGGCTTATTCTTGTCCAATTACGGTTTTTAACCAATCTTGTGCATCCAATAAGTTAATTTGTGTCGTTGGATGAACATTTAGGTCATTTTCGTCCTCCCTAGGCTTATTCTTGTCCAATTAGGGTTTTTAAGCAATCTTGTGCATCAAATAAGTTCATTTGTGTCATTGAATGAACATTTAGGTCATTTTCGTCCACCCTAGGCTTATTCTTGTCCAATTAAGGTTTTTAACCAATCTTGTGCATCCAATAAGTTAATTTGTGTCATTGGATGAACATTTAGGTCATTTTCGTCCTCCCTAGGCTTATTCTTGTCCAATTAGGGTTTTTAACCAATCTTGTGCATCCAATAAGTTAATTTGTGTCATTGGATGAACATTTAGGTCATTTTCGTCCTCCCTAGGCTTATTCTTGTCCAATTAGGGTTTTAAGCAATCTTGTGCATCCAATAAGTTCATTTGTGTAATTGGATGAACATTTAGGTCATTTTCGTCCTCCCTAGGCTTATTTTGGTGCAATTTGGGTTTTTAACCAATCTTGTGCATCCAATAGGTGTGTTTGTGTCATTAGATGAACATTTAGGTCATTTTCATCCTCCCTAGGCTTATTGTTGTCCAATTAGGGTTTTTAACCAATCTTGTGCATCCAATAGGTGTGTTTGTGTCATTGGATGAACATTTAGGTCATTTTCGTCCTCCCTAGTCTTATTCTTGTCCAATTAGGGTTTTAAACCAATCTTGTGCATCCAATAGGTGTGTTTGTGTCATTTGATGAACATTTAGGTCATTTTCGTCCTCCCAAGGCTTATTCTTATCCAATTAGGGTTTTAAGCAATCTTGTGCATCCAATAAGTTCATTTGTGTCATTGGAAGAACATTTAGGTTATTTTTGTCCTCCCTACGCTTATTTTTGTGCAATTAGGGTTTTTAACCAATCTTGTGCATCCAATAGGTGTGTTTGTGTCATTAGATGAACATTTAGGTCATTTTCATCCTCCCTAGGCTTATTGTTGTCCAATTAGGGTTTTTAACCAATCTTGTGCATCCAATAGGTGTGTTTGTGTCATTGGATGAACATTTAGGTCATTTTCGTTCACCCTAGGCTTATTCTTGTCCAATTAGGGTTTTTAACTAATCTTGTGCATCCAATAAGTTCATTTGTGTCATTGGATGGACATCTATGTCATCTTCGTCCTCCCAAGGCTTATTCTTGTCCAATTAGGGTTTTTAACCAATCTTGTGCATCCAATAGGTGTGTTTGTGTCATTGGATGAACATTTAGGTCATTTTCGTCCTCCCTAGTCTTATTCTTGTCCAATTAGGGTTTTAAGCAATCTTGTGCATCCAATAAGTTCATTTGTGTCATTGGATGAACATTTAGGTCATTTTCGTCCTCCCAAGGCTTATTCTTGTCCAATTAGGGTTTTTAACCAATCTTGTGCATCCAATAGGTGTGTTCGTGTCATTAGATGAACATTTAGGTCATTTTCATCCTCCCTAGGCTTATTGTTGTCCAATTAGGGTTTTTAACCAATCTTGTGCATCCAATAGGTGTGTTTGTGTCATTGGATGAACATTTAGGTCATTTTCGTCCTCCCTAGGCTTATTCTTGTCCAATTAGGGTTTTTTACCAATCTTGTGCATCCAATAAGTTCATTTGTGTCATTGGATGAACATTTAGGTCATTTTCGTCCTCCCAAGGCTTATTCTTGTCCAATTAGGGTTTTTAACCAATCTTGTGCATCCAATAAGTTCATTTGTGTCCTTGGATGAACATTTAGGTCATTTTCGTCCTCCCTAGGCTTATTCTTGTCCAATTAAGTTTTTTAACCAATCTTGTGCATCCAATAAGTTCATTTGTGTCATTGGATGAACATTTAGGTCATTTTCGTCCTCCCAAGGCTTATTCTTGTCCAATTAGGGTTTTTAACCAATCTTGTGCATCCAATAAGTTCATTTGTGTCATTGGATGAACATTTAGGTCATTTTCGTCGACCCTAGGCTTATTCTTGTCCAAATAGGGTTTTTAACCAATCTTGTGCATCCAATAAGTTCATTTGTGTCATTGGATAAACATTTAGGTGATTTTCGTTGACCTTAGGCTTATTCTTGCCCAATTAGGGTTTTTAACCAATCTTGTGCATCCAATAAGTTCATTTGTGTCATTGGATGAACATTTAGGTCATTTTCGTCCTCCCAAGGCTTATTCTTGTCCAATTAGGGTTTTTAACCAATCTTGTGCATCCAATAAGTTCATTTGTGTCATTGGATGAACATTTAGGTCATTTTCGTCCTCCCAAGGCTTTTTCTTGTCCAATTAGGGTTTTTAACCAATCTTGTGCATCCAATAAGTTCATTTGTGTCATTGGATGAACATTTAGGTCATTTTCGTCCTCCCTAGGCTTATTCTTGTCCAATTAGGGTTTTTAACCAATCTTGTGCATCCAATAAGTTCATTTGTGTCATTGGATGAACATTTAGGTCAGTTTCGTCGTCCCTAGGCTTATTCTTGTCCAATTAGGGTTTTTAACCAATCTTGTGCATCCAATAAGTTCATTTGTGTCATTGGATGAACATTTAGGTCATTTTCGTCCTCCCTAGGCTTATTCTTGTCCAATTAGGGTTTTTAACCAATCTTGTGCATCCAATAGGTGTGTTTGTGTCATTGGATGAACATTTAGGTCATTTTCGTTCATTCTAGGCTTATTCTTGTCCAATTAGGGTTTTTTACCAATCCTGTGCATCCAATAAGTTTATTTGTGTCATTGGATAAACATTTAGGTCATTTTCGTCCACCCTAGGCTTATTCTTGTCCAATTAGGGTTTTTAACCAATCTTGTGCATCCAATAAGTTCATTTGTGTCATTGGATGAACATTTAGGTCATTTTCGTCCTCCCAAGGCTTATTCTTGTCCAATTAGGGTTTTTAACCAATCTTGTGCATCCAATAGGTGTGTTTGTGTCATTGGATGAACATTTAGGTCAGTTTCGTCCTCCCTATTCTTATTCTTGTCCAATTAGGGTTTCTAACGAATCTTGTGCATCCAATAGGTGTATTTGTGTCATTGGATGAACATTTAGGTCATTTTCGTCCTCCCTAGGCTTATTCTTGTCCAATTAGGGTTTTTAACTAATCTTGTGCATCCAATAGGTGTGTTTGTGTCATTGGATGAACATTTAGGTCATTTTCGTCCTCCCTAGGCTTATTCTTGTCCAATTAGGGTTTTTAACCAATCTTGTGTATCCAATAAGTTCATTTGTGTCATTGGATAAACATTTAGGTCATTTTCGTCCACCCTAGGCTTATTCTTGTCCAATTAGGGTTTTTAACCAATCTTGTGCATCCAATAAGTTCATTTGTGTCATTGGATGAACATTTAGGTCATTTTCGTCCTCCCAAGGCTTATTGTTGTCCAATTAGGGTTTTTAACCAATCTTGTGCATCCAATAAGTTCATTTGTGTCATTGGATGAATATTTAGCTCATTTTCGTCCTCCCTAGGCTTATTCTTGTCCAATTAGGGTTTTTAAGCAATCTTGTGCATCCAATAAGTTCATTTGTGTCATTGGATGAACATTTAGGTCATTTTCGTCCTCCCTAGGCTTATTCTTGTTCAATTAGGGTTTCTAACCAATCTTGTGCATCCAATAGGTGTGTTTGTGTCATTGGATGAACATTTAGGTCATTTTCGTCCTCCCTAGTCTTATTCTTGTCCAATTAGGGTTTTAAGCAATCTTGTGCATCCAATAAGTTCATTTGTGTCATTGGATGAACATTTAGGTTATTTTCGTCCTCCCTAGGCTTAGTTTTGTGCAATTAGTGTTTTTAACCAATCTTGTGCATCCAATAGGTGTGTTTGTGTCATTAGATGAACATTTAGGTCATTTTCATCCTCCCTAGGCTTATTGTTGTCCAATTAGGGTTTTTAACCAATCTTGTGCATCCAATAGGTGTGTTTGTATCATTGGATGAACATTTAGGTCATTTTCGTCCTCCCTAGTCTTATTATTGTCCAATTAGGGTTTTAAGCAATCTTGTGCGTCCAATAAGTTCATTTGTGTCATTGGATTAAGATTTAAGTCATTTTCGTCCTCCCTAGGCTTATTCTTGTTCAATTAGGGTTTCTAACAAATCTTGTGCATCCAATAGGTGTGTTTGTGTCATTGGATGAACATTTAGGTCATTTTCGTCGTCCCTAGTCTTATTCTTGTCCAATTATGGTTTTAAGCAATCTTGTGCATCCAATAAGTTCATTTGTGTCATTGGATGAACATTTAGGTCATTTTCGTCCTCCCAAGGCTTATTCTTGTCCAATTAGGGTTTTTAACCAATCTTGTGCATCCAATAAGTTCATTTGTGTCATTGGATAAACAATTAGGTCATTTTCGTCCTCCCTAGGCATATTCTTGTCCAATTAGGGTTTTTAACCAATCTTGTGCATCCAATAGGTGTGTTTTAAGCAATCTTGTGCATCCAATAAGTTCATTTGTGTCATTGGATGAACATTTAGGTCATTTTCGTTCTCCATAGGCTTATTCTTGTCCTATTAGGGTTTTTAACCAATCTTATGCATCCAATAAGTTCATTTGTGTCATTGGATGAAAATTTAGGTCATTTTCGTCCACCCTAGGCTTATTCTTGTCCAATTAGGGTTTTTAACCTATCTTGTGCATCCAATAAGTTCATTTGTGTCATTGGATGAACATTTAGGTCATTTTCGTCCTCCCAAGGCTTATTGTTGTCCAATTACGGTTTTTAACCAATCTTTTGCATCCAATAAGTTAATTTGTGTCGTTGGATGAACATTTAGGTCATTTTCGTCCTCCCTAGGCTTATTCTTGTCCAATTAGGGTTTTTAAGCAATCTTGTGCATCAAATAAGTTCATTTGTGTCATTGGATGAACATTTAGGTCATTTTCGTCCACCCTAGACTTATTCTTGTCCAGTTAGGGTTTTTAACCAATCTTGTGCATCCAATAAGTTCATTTGTGTCATTGGATGAACATTTAGGTCATTTTCGTCCACCCTAGGCTTATTCTTGTCCAATTAGGGTTTTTAACCAATCTTGTGCATCCAATAAGTTCATTTGTGTCATTGGATGAACATTTAGGTCATTTTCGTCCTCCCATGGCTTATTCTTGTCCAATTAGGGTTTTTAACCAATCTTGTGCATCCATTAGGTGTGTTTGTGTCATTGGATGAACATTTAGATCATTTTCTACCTCCCTAGGCTTATTCTTGTCCAATTAGGGTTTCTAACTAATCTTGTGCATCCAATAGGTGTATTTGTGTCATTGGATGAACATTTAGGTCATTTTCGTCCTCCCTAGGCTTATTCTTGTCCAATTAGGGTTTTTAACCAATCTTGTGCATCCAATAGGTGTGTTTGTGTCATTGGATGAACATTTAGGTCATTTTCGTCCTTCCTAGGCTTATTCTTGTCCAATTAGGGTTTTTAACCAATCTTGTGCATCCAATAAGTTCATTTGTGTCATTGGATAAACATTTAGGTCATTTTCGTCCACCCTAGGCTTATTCTTGTCCAATTAGGGTTTTTAACCAATCTTTTGCATCCAATAAGTTCATTTGTGTCATTGGATGAACATTTAGGTCATTTTCGTCCTCCCAAGGCTTATTCTTGTCCAATTAGGGTTTTTAACCAATCTTGTGCATCCAATAGGTGTATTTGTGTCATTGGATGAACATTTAGGTCATTTTCGTCCTCCCTAGGCTTATTCTTGTCCAATTAGGGTTTTTAACCAATCTTGTGCATCCAATAGGTGTGTTTGTGTCATTGGATGAACACTTAGGTCATTTTCGTCCTCCCTAGTCTTATTCTTGTCCAATTAGGGTTTTAATCAATCTTGTGCATCCAATAAGTTTATTTGTGTCATTGGATGAACATTTAGGTCATTTTCGTCCTCCCTAGGCTTATTCTTGTCCAATTAGGGTTTTTAACCAATTTTGTGCATCCAATAGGTGTGTTTGTGTCATTGGATGAACATTTAGGTCATTTTCGTCATTCCTAGGCTTATTCTTGTCCAATTAGGGTTTTTAAGCAATCTTGTGCATCCAATAAGTTCATTTGTGTCATTGGATGAACATTTAGGTCATTTTCGTCCACCCTATGCTTATTCTTGTCCAATTAGGGTTTTTAACCAATCTTGTGCATCCAATAAGTTCATTTGTGTCATTGGATGAACATTTAGGTCATTTTCGTCCTCCCAAGGCTTATTCTTGTCCAATTAGGGTTTTTAACCAATCTTGTGCATCCAATAAGTTAATTTGTGTCATTGGATGAACATTTAGGTCATTTTCTTCCTCCCTAGGCTTATTCTTGTCCAATTAGGGTTTTTAAGCAATCTTGTGCATCAAATAAGTTCATTTGTGTCATTTGATGAACATTTAGGTCATTTTCGTCCACCCTAGGCTTATTCTTGTCCAGTTAGGGTTTTTAACCAATCTTGTGCATCCAATAAGTTCATTTGTGTCATTGGATGAACATTTAGGTCATTTTCGTCCTCCCAAGGCTTATTCTTGTCCAATTAGGGTTTTTAACCAATCTTGTGCATCGAATAAGTTCATTTGTGACATTGGATGAATGTTTAGGTCATTTTCGTCCTCCCTAGGCTTATTCTTATCCAATTAGGGATTTTAAGCAATCTTGTGCATCCAATAAGTTCATTTGTGTCATTGGATGAACATTTAGGTCATTTTCGTCCTCCCTAGGCTTATTCTTGTTCAATTAGGGTTTCTAACCACTCTTGTGCATCCAATAGGTGTGTTTGTGTCATTGGATGAACATTTAGGTCATTTTCGTCCTCCCTAGTCTTATTCTTGTCCAATTAAGGTTTTTAAGAAATCTTGTGCATCCAATAAGTTCATTTGTGTCATTGGATGAACATTTAGGTCATTTTCGTCCTCCCTAGGCTTATTCTTGTTCAATTAGGGTTTCTAACCAATCTTGTGCATCCAATAGGTATGTTTGTGTCATTGGATGAACATTTAGGTCATTTTCGTCCTCCCTAGTCTTATTCTTGTCCAATTAGGGTTTTTAAGAAATCTTGTGCATCCAATAAGTTCATTTGTGTCATTGGATGAACATTTAGGTCATTTTCGTCCTCCCTAGGCTTATTCTTGTTCAATTAGGGTTTCTAACCAATCTTGTGCATCCAATAGGTATGTTTGT
>JBBPBR010000638.1:0-15183 GCA_037974775.1 Cicer pinnatifidum | reverse complement strand
AAACCCTAATTGCACCAAAATAAGCCTAGGGAGGACGAAAATGACCTAAATGTTCATCCAATGACACAAATGAACTTATTGGATGCACAAGATTGCTTAAAACCCTAATTGGACAAGAATAAGACTAGGGAGGACGAAAATGACCTAAATGTTCATCCAATGACACAAACACACCTATTGGATGCACAAGATTGGTTAGAAACCCTAATTGAACAAGAATAAGCCTAGGGAGGACGAAAATGACCTAAATGTTCATCCAATGACACAAATGAACTTATTGGATGCACAAGATTGCTTAAAAACCCTAATTGGACAAGAATAAGCCTAGGGAGGACGAAAATGACCTAAATGTTCCTCCAATGACACAAATACGCCTATTGGATGCACAAGATTGGTTAGAAACCCTAATTGAACAAGGATAAGCCTAGGGAGGACGAAAATGACCTAAATGTTCATCCAATGACACAAACACACCTATTGGATGCACAAGATTGGTTAAAAACCCTAACTGGACAAGAATAAGCCTAGGGAGGACGAAAATGACTTAAATCTTAATCCAATGACACAAATGAACTTATTGGATGCACAAGATTGCTTAAAATCCTAATTGGATAAGAATAAGCCTTGGGACGACGAAAATGACCTAAATGTTCATCCAATGACACAAATTAACTAATTGGATGCACAAGATTGGTTAAAAACCATAATTGGACAAGAATAAGCCTTGGGAGGACGAAAATGACCTAAATGTTCATCCAATGACACAAATGAACTTATTGGATGCACAAGATTGGTTAAAAACCCTAATTGGACAAGAATAGGCCTTGGGAGGACGAAAATGACCTAAATGTTCATCCAATGACACAAATGAACTTATTGGATGCACAAGATTGGTTAAAAACCCTAATTGGACAAGAATAAGCCTTGGGAGGACGAAAATGACCTAAATGTTCATCTAATGACACAAATGAACTTATTGGATGCACAAGATTGCTTAAAACCATAATTGGACAAGAATAAGACTAGGGAGGACGAAAATGACCTAAATGTTCATCCAATGACACATACACACCTATTGGATGCACAAGATTGGTTAGAAACCCTAATTGAACAAGAATAAGCCTAGGGAGGACGAAAATGATTTAAATCTTAATCCAATGACACAAATGAACTTATTGGACGCACAAGATTGCTTAAAACCCTAATTGGACAAGAATAAGACTAGGGAGGACGAAAATGACCTAAATGTTCATCCAATGACACAAACACACCTATTGGATGTACAAGATTGGTTAAAAACCCAAATTGGACAACAATAAGCCTAGGGAGGATGAAAATGACCTAAATGTTCATCTAATGACACAAACACACCTATTGGATGCACAAGATTGGTTAAAAACCCTAATTGGACAACAATAAGCCTAGGGAGGAGGAAAAGACCTAAATGTTCATCTAATGACACAAACACACCTATTGGATGCACAAGATTGGTTAAAAACCCTAATTGGACAAGAATAAGCCTAGGGAGGACGAAAATGATTTAAATCTTAATCCAATGACACAAATGAACTTATTGGACGCACAAGATTGCTTAAAACCCTAATTGGACAAGAATAAGACTAGGGAGGACGAAAATGACCTAAATGTTCATCCAATGACACAAACACACCTATTGGATGTACAAGATTGGTTAAAAACCCAAATTGGACAACAATAAGCCTAGGGAGGATGAAAATGACCTAAATGTTCATCTAATGACACAAACACACCTATTGGATGCACAAGATTGGTTAAAAACCCTAATTGGACAACAATAAGCCTAGGGAGGAGGAAAAGACCTAAATGTTCATCTAATGACACAAACACACCTATTGGATGCACAAGATTGGTTAAAAACCCTAACTGGACAACAATAAGCCTAGGGAGGATGAAAATGACCTAAATGTTCATCCAATGACACAAACACACCTATTGGATGCACAAGATTACTTAAAACCCTAATTGGACAAGAATAAGACAAGGGAGAACGAAAATGACCTAAATGTTCATCCAATGACACAAACACACCTATTGGATGCACAAGATTGGTAAAAAACCCTAATTGAACAAGAATAAGCCTAAGGAGGACGAAAATGACCTAAATGTTCATCCAATGACACAAATGAACTTATTGGATGCACAAGATTGCTTAAAAACCCTAATTGGACAAGAATAAGCCTAGGGAGGACGAAAATGACCTAAATGTTGATCCAATGACACAAATGAACTTATTGGATGCACAAGATTGGTTAGAAACCCTAATTGGACAAAAAATAAGCCTTGGGTGGACGAAAATGACCTAAATGTTCATCCAATGACACAAATGAACTTATTGGATGCACAAGATTGGTTAAAAACCCTAATTGGACAAGAATAAGCCTAGGGTGGACGAAAATGACCTAAATGTTCATCTAATGACACAAATGAACTTATTTGATGCACAAGATTGCTTAAAAACCCTAATTGGACAAGAATAAGCCTAGGGAGGACGAAAATGACCTAAATGTTCATCCAATGACACAAATTAACTTATTGGATGCACAAGATTGGTTAGAAACCCTAATTGGACAAGAATAAGCCTTGGGAGGACGAAAATGACCTAAATGTTCATCCAATGACACAAACACACCTATTGGATGCACAAGATTGGTTAAAAACCCTAATTGGACAAGAATAAGCCTAGGGTGGACGAAAATGACTTAAATCTTAATCCAATGACACAAATGAACTTATTGGATGCACAAGATTGCGTAAAACCCTAATTGGACAAGAATAAGACTAGGGAGGACGAAAATGACCTAAATGTTCATCCAATGACACAAACACACCTATTGGATGCACAAGATTGGTTAAAAACCCTAATTGGACAAGAATAAGCCTTTGGAGGACGAAAATGACCTAAATGTTCATCCAATGACACAAATGAACTTATTGGATGCACAAGATTGGTTAAAAACCCTAATTGGACAAGAATAAGCCTAGGGAGGACGAAAATGACCTAAATGTTCATCCAATGACACAAACACACCTATTGGATGCACAAGATTGGTTAGAAACCCTAATTGAACAAGAATAAGCCTAGGGAGGACGAAAATGACTTAAATCTTAATCCAATGACACAAATGAACTTATTGGATGCACAAGATTGCTTTAAACCCTAATTGGACAAGAATAAGACTAGGGAGGATGAGAATGACATAAATGTTCATCAAATGACACAAACACACCTATTGGATGCAAAAGATTGGTTAAAAACCCTAATTGGACAACAATAAGCCTAGGGAGGATGAAAATGACCTAAATGTTCATCTAATGACACAAACACACCTATTGGATGCACAAAATTGGTTAAAAACCCTAATTGCACAAAACTAAGCCTAGTGAGGACGAAAATAACCTAAAGGTTCATCCAATGGCACAAATGAACTTATTGGATGCACAAGATTGCTTAAAACCCTAATTGGACAAGAATAAGACTAGGGAGGACGAAAATGACCTAAATGTTCATCCAATGACACAAACACACCTATTGGATGCACAAGATTGGTTAGAAACCCTAATTGAACAAGAATAAGCCTAGGGAGGACGAAAATGACCTAAATGTTCATCCAATGACACAAATGAACTTATTGGATGCACAAGATTGCTTAAAAACACTAATTGGACAAGAATAAGCCTAGGGAGGACGAAAATGACCTAAATGTTCATCCAATGACACAAATGAACTTATTGGATGCACAAGATTGGTTAAAAACCCTAATTGGACAAGAATAAGCCTAGGGAGGACGAAAATGACCTAAATGTTCATCCAATGACACAAACACACCTATTGGATGCACAAGATTGGTTAGAAACCCTAATTGAACAAGAATAAGACTAGGGAGGACGAAAATGACTTAAATCTTAATCCAATGACACAAATGAACTTATTGGATGCACAAGATTGCTTTAAACCCTAATTGGACAAGAATAAGACTAGGGAGGATGAGAATGACATAAATGTTCATCAAATGACACAAACACACCTATTGGATGCACAAGATTGGTTAAAAACCCTAATTGGACAACAATAAGCCTAGGGAGGATGAAAATGACCTAAATGTTCATCTAATGACACAAACACACCTATTGGATGCACAAAATTGGTTAAAAACCCTAATTGCACAAAACTAAGCCTAGTGAGGACGAAAATAACCTAAATGTTCATCCAATGGCACAAATGAACTTATTGGATGCACAAGATTGCTTAAAACCCTAATTGGACAAGAATAAGACTAGGGAGGACGAAAATGACCTAAATGTTCATCCAATGACCCAAACACACCTATTGGATGCACAAGATTGGTTAGAAACCCTAATTGAACAAGAATAAGCCTAGGGAGGACGAAAATGACCTAAATGTTCATCCAATGACACAAATGAACTTATTGGATGCACAAGATTGCTTAAAACCATAATTGGACAAGAATAAGACTAGGGAGGACGAAAATGACCTAAATGTTCATCCAATGACACAAACACACCTATTGGATGCACAAGATTGGTTAGAAACCCTAATTGAACAAGAATAAGCCTAGGGAGGACGAAAATGACTTAAATCTTAATCCAATGACACAAATGAACTTATTGGACGCACAAGATTGCTTAAAACCTTAATTGGACAAGAATAAGACTAAGGAGGACGAAAATGACCTAAATGTTTATCCAATGACACAAACACACCTATTGGATGCACAAGATTGGTTAAAAACCCTAATTGGACAACAATAAGCCTAGGGAGGATGAAAATGACCTAAATGTTCATCTAATGACACAAACACACCTATTGGATGCACAAGATTGGTTAAAAACCCTAATTGCACAAAACTAAGCCTAGTGAGGATGAAAATAACCTAAATGTTCATCCAATGACACAAATGAACTTATTGGATGCACAAGATTGCTTAAAACCCTAATTGGACAAGAATAAGACTAGGGAGGACGAAAATGACCTAAATGTTCATCCAATGACACAAACACACCTATTGGATGCACAAGATTGGTTAGAAACCTTAATTAAACAAGAATAAGCCTAGGGAGGACGAAAATGACCTAAATGTTCATCAAATGACACAAATGAACTGATTGGATGTACAAGATTGCTTAAAAACCCTAATTGGACAAGAATAAGCCTAGGGAGGACGAAAATGACCTAAATGTTCATCCAATGACACAAATGAACTTATTGGATGCACAAGATTGGTTAAAAAACCTAATTGGACAAGAATAAGCCTTGGGAGAACAAAAATGACCTAAATGTTCATCCAATGACACGCATGAACTTATTGGATGCACAAGATTGGTTAAAAACCCTAATTGGACAAGAATAAGCCTAGGGTGGACGAAAATGACCTAAATGTTCATCCAATGACACAAATGAACTTATTGGATGCACAAGATTGCTTAAAAACCCTAATTAGACAAGAATAAGCCTAGGGAGGACGAAAATGGCCTAAATGTTCATCCAATGACACAAACACACCTATTGGATGCCCAAGATTGGTTAGAAACCCTAATTGGACAAGAATAAGCCTAGGGAGGACGAAAATGACCTAAATGTTCATCCAATGACACAAATGAACTTATTGGATGCACAAGATTGCTTAAAAACCCTAATTGGACAAGAATAAGCCTACGGAGGACGAAAATGACCTAAATGTTCATCCAATGACACAAATACACCTATTGGATGCAAAAGATTGGTTAGAAACCCTAATTTGACAAGAATAAGCATAGGGAGGACGAAAATGACCTAAATGTTCATCCAATGACACAAACACACCTATTGGATGCACAAGATTGGTTAAAAACCCTAATTGGACAAGAATAAGCCTAGGGAGGACGAAAATGACCTAAATGTTCATCCAATGACACAAATGAACTTATTGGATGCACAAGATTGGTTAGAAACCCTAATTGGACAAGAGTAAGCCTAGGGAGGACGAAAATGACCTAAATGTTCATCCAATGACACAAATGAACTTATTGGAAGCACAAGATTGCTTATAAACCCTAATTGGTCAAGAATAAGCCTAGGGAGGACGAAAATGACCTAAATGTTCATCCAATGACACAAATGAACTTATTTGATGCACAAGATTGCTTGAAAACCTAATTGGACAAGAATAAGCCTAGGGAGGAGGAAAAATGACCTAAATGTTCATCCAATGACACAAATGAACTTATTGGATGCACAAGATTGCTTAAAACCCTAATTGGACAAGAATAAGACTAGGGAGGACGAAAATGACCTAAATGTTCATCCAATGACACAAACACACCTATTGGATGCACAAGATTGGTTAGAAACCCTAATTGAACAAGAATAAGCCTAGGGAGGACGAAAATCACTTAAATCTTAATTCAATGACACAAATGAACTTATTGGATGCACAAGATTGCTTAAAATCCTAATTGGACAAGAATAAGACTAGGGAGGACGAAAATGACCTAAATGTTCATCCAATGACACAAACACACCTATTGGATGCACAAGATTGGTTAAAAACCCTAATTGGACAAGAATAAGCCTAGGGATGACGAAAATGACCTAAATGTTCATCCAATGACACAAATGAACTTATTGGATGCACAAGATTGGTTAAAAACCCTAATTGGACAAGAATAAGCCTAGGGTGGACGAAAATGACCTAAATGTTTATCCAATGACACAAATGAACTTATTGGATGCACAAGATTGGTTTAAAACCCTAATTGGACAACAATAAGCCTAGGGAGGATGAAAATGACCTAAATGTTCATCTAATGACACAAACACACCTATTGGATGCACAAGATTGGTTAAAAACCCTAATTGCACAAAAATAAGCCTAGGGAGGACGAAAATGACCTAAATGTTCATCCAATGACACAAATGAACTTATTGGAAGCACAAGATTGCTTAAAACCCTAATTGGACAAGAATAAGACTAGGGAGGACGAAAATGACCTAAATGTTCATCCAATGACACAAACACACCTATTGGATGCACAAGATTGGTTAAAAACCCTAATTGGACAACAATAAGCCTAGGGAGGACGAAAATGACCTAAATGTTAATCCAATGACACAAATGAACTTATTGGATGCACAAGATTGGTTAAAAACCCTAATTGGACAAGAATAAGCCTAGGGAGGACGAAAATGACCTAAATACTAATCCAATGACACAACTCAACATATTGGATGCACAAGATTGGTTAAAAACCCTAATTGGACAAGAATAAGCCTAGGGAGGACGAAAATGACCTAATTGATCATCCAATGACACAAACACACCTATTGGATGCACAAGATTGGTTAAAAACCCTAATTGGACAAGAATAAGTTTAGTGAGGACGAAAATGACCTAATTGATCATCCAATGACACAAACACACCTATTGGATGCACAAGATTGGTTAAAAACCCTAATTGGACAAGAATATGCCTAGGGAGGACGAAAATGACCTAATTGATCATCCAATGACACAAATGAACTTATTGGATGCACAAGATTGCTTAAAACCCTAATTGGACAAGAATAAGACTAGGGAGGACGAAAATGACCTAAATGTTCATCCAATGACACAAACACACCTATTGGATGCACAAGATTGGTTAGAAACCCTAATTGAACAAGAATAAGCCAAGGGAGGACGAAAATGACTTAAATCTTAATCCAATGACACAAATGAACTTATTGGATGCACAAGATTGCTTAAAACCCTAATTGGACAAGAATAAGACTAGGGAGGACGAAAATGACCTAAATGTTCATCCAATGACACAAACACACCTATTGGATGCACAAGATTGGTTAAAAACCCTAATTGGACAACAATAAGCCTAAGGAGGATGAAAATGACCTAAATGTTCATCTAATGACACAAACACACCTATTGGATGCACAAGATTGGTTAAAAATCCTAATTGCACAAAACTAAGCCTAGGGAGGACGAAAATAACCTAAATGTTCATCCAATGACACAAATGAACTTATTGGATGCACAAGATTGCTTAAAACCCTAATTGGACAAGAATAAGACTAGGGAGGACGAAAATGACCTAAATGTTCATCCAATGACACAAACACACCTATTGGATGCACAAGATTGGTTAGAAATACTAATTGAACAAGAATAAGCCTAGGGAGGAAGAAAATGACCTAAATGTTCATCCAATGAAACAAATGAACTTATTGGATTCACAAGATTGCTTAAAAACCCTAATTGGACAAGAATAAGCCTAGGGAGGATGAAAATGACCTAAATGTTCATCCAATGACACAAATGAACTTATTGGATCCACAAGATTGGTTAAAAAGCCTAATTGGACAAGAATAAGCCTTGGGAGGACGAAAATGACCTAAATGTTCATCCAATGACACAAATGAACTTATTGGATGCACAAGATTGGTTAAAAACCCTAATTGGACAAGAATAAGCCTAGGGAGGACGAAAATGACCTAAATGTTCATCCAATGACACAAATGAACTTATTGGATGCACAAGGTTGGTTAAAAACGATAATTGGACAAGAATAAGCCTAGGGAGGGCGAAAATGACCTAAATGTTCGTCCAATGACACAAACACACCAATTGGATGCACAAGATTGCATAAAAACCCTAATTGGACAAGAATAAGACTAGGGAGGACGAAAATGACCTAAATGTTCCTCCAATGACACAAACACGCCTATTGGATGCACAAGATTGCATAAAAACCCTAATTGGACAAGAATAAGACTAGGGAGGACGAAAATGACCTAAATGTTCATCCAATGACACAAATGAACTTATTGGATGCACAAGATTGGTTAAAAACCCTAATTGGACAAGAATAAGCCTAGGGAGGACCTAAATGACCCAAATGTTCATCCAATGACACAAATGAACTTATTGGATGCACAAGATTGGTTAAAAACCCTAATTGGACAAGAATAAGCATAGGGAGGACGAAAATGACCTAAATGTTCATCCAATGACACAAACACACCTATTAGATGCACAAGATTGGTTAGAAACCCTAATTGGACAAGAATAAGCCTAGCGAGGACGAAAATGACCTAAATATTCATCCAATGACACAAATGAACTTATTGGATGCACAAGATTGCTTAAAACCCTAATTGGACAAGAATAAGACTAGGGAGGACGAAAATGACCTAAATGTTCATCCAATGACACAAACACACCTATTGGATGCACAAGATTGGTTAGAAACCCTAATTGGGCAAGAATAAGCCTTGGGAGGACGAAAATGACCTAAATGTTCATCCGATGACACAAATGAACTTATTGGATGCACAAGATTGGTTAAAAACCCTAATTGGACAAGAATAAGCCTAGGGAGGACGAAAATGACCTAAATGTTCATCCAATGACACAAACACACCTATTGGATGCACAAGATTGGTTAGAAACCCTAATTGGACAAGAATAAGCCTAGGGAGGACGAAAATGACCTAAATGTTTATCTAATGACACAAAGACACCTATTGGATGCACAAGATTGGTTAGAAACCCTAATTGGACAAGAATAAGCCTATGGAGGACGAAAATGACCTAAATGTTCATCCAATGACACAAACACACCTATTGGATGCACAAGATTGGTTAAAAACCCTAATTGGACAAGAATAAGCCTAGGGAGGACGAAAATAATCTAAATTTTCATCCAATGACACAAATACACCTATTGGATGCACAAGATTGGTTAGAAACCCTAACTCTACAAGAATAAGCCTAGGGAGGACGAAAATGACCTAAATGTTCATCCAATGACACAAACACACCTATTGGATGCACAAGATTGGTTAAAAACCCTAATTGGACAAGAATAAGCCTAGGGAGGACGAAAATAACCTAAATTTTCATCCAATGACACAAATACACCTATTGGATGCACAAGATTGGTTAGAAACCCTAATTGGACAAGAATAAGCCTAGGGAGGACGAAAATGACCTAAATGTGCATTCAATAACACAAATGAACTTATTGGATGCACAAGATTGCTTAAAAACCCTAATTAGACAAGAATAAGCCTAGGGAGGACGAAAATGACCTAAATGTTCATCCAATGACACAAATGAACTTATTGGATGCACAAGATTGCTTAAAAACCCTAATTGGACAAGAGTAAGCCTAGGGAGGACGAAAATGACCTAAATGTTCATCTAATGAAACAAACACACCTATTGGATGCACAAGATTGGTTAGAAACCCTAATTGGACAAGAATAAGCCTAGGGAAGACGAAAATGACCTAAATGTTCATCCAATGACACAAACACACCTATTGGATGCACAAGATTGGTTACAAACCCTAATTGGACAAGAATATGCCTAGGGTGGACGAAAATGACCTAAATGTTTATCCAATGACACCAATGAACTTATTGGATGCACAAGATTGCTTAAAAACCCTAATTGGACAAGAATAAGCCTAGGGAGGACGAAAATGACCTAAATGTTCATCCAATGACACAAATGAACTTATTGGATGCACAAGATTGCTTAAAAACCCTAATTGGACAAGAATTAGCCTAGGGAGGACGAAAATGACCTAAATGTTCATCCAATGACACAAATGAAGTTATTGGATACACAAGATTGCTTAAAACCCTAATTGGACAAGAATAAGACTAGGGAGGACGAAAATGACCTAAATGTTCATCCAATGACACAAACACACCTATTGGATGCACAAGATTGGTTAAAAACCCTAATTGGACAACAATAAGCCTAGGGAGGATGAAAATGACCTAAATGTTCATCTAATGACACAAACACACCTATTGGATGCACAAGATTGGTTAAAAACCCTAATTGCACCAAAATAAGCCTAGGGAGGACGAAAATGACCTAAATGTTCATCCAATGACACAATTGAACTTATTGGATGCACAAGATTGCTTAAAACCCTAATTGGACAAGAATAAGACTAGGGAGGACGAAAATGACCTAAATGTTCATCCAATGACACAAACACACCTATTGGATGCACAAGATTGGTTAGAAACCCTAATTGTACAAGAATAAGCCTAGGGAGGATAAAAATGACCTAAATATTAATCCAATGACACAAATGAACTTATTGGATGCACAAGATTGCTTAAAACCCTAATTGGACAAGAATAAGACTAGGGAGGACGAAAATAACCTAAATGTTCATCCAATGACACAAACACACCTATTGGATGCACACGATTGGTTAGAAACCCTAATTTGACAAGAATAAGCCTAGGGAGGACGAAAATGACCTAACTATTCATCCAATGACACAAATGAACTTATTGGATGCACAAGATTGCTTAAAACCATAATTGGACAAGAATAAGACTAGGGAGGACGAAAATAACCTAAATGTTCATCCAATGACACAAACACACCTATTGGATGCACAAGATTGGTTAGAAACCCTAATTTGACAAGAATAAGCCTAGGGAGGACGAAAATGGCTTAACTATTCATCCAATGACACAAATGAACTTATTGGATGCACAAGATTGCTTAAAACCCTAATTGGACAAGAATAAGACTAGGGAGGACGAAAATGACCTAAATGTTCATCCAATGACACAAACACACCTATTGGATGCACAAGATTGGTTAGAAACCCTAATTGGACAAGAATATGCCTAGGGAGGATGAAAATGACCTAAATATTCATCCAATGACACAAATGAACTTATTGGATGTACAAGATTGCTGAAAACCCTAATTGGACAAGAATAAGACTAGGGAGGACGAAAATGACCTAAATGTTCATCCAATGACACAAACACACCTATTGGATGCACAAGATTGGTTAGAAACCCTAATTGGACAAGAATATGCCTAGGGAGAATGAAAATGACCTAAATGTTCATCCAATGACACAAATGAATTTATTGGATGCACAAGATTGGTTAAAAACCCTAATTGGACAAGAATAAGCCTAGGGAGGACGAAAATGACCTAAATGTTCATCCAATGACACAAATGAACTTATTGGATGCACAAGATTGCTTAAAACCCTAATTGGACAAGAATAAGACTAGGGAGGACGAAAATGACCTAAATGTTCATCCAATGACACAAACACACCTATTGGATGCACAAGATTGGTTAGAAACCCTAATTGGACAAGAATGTGCCTAGGGAGGATGAAAATGACCTAAATATTCATCCAATGACACAAATGAACTTATTGGATGCACAAGATTGCTTAAAACCCTAATTGGACAAGAATAAGACTAGGGAGGACGAAAATGACCTAAATGTTCATCCAATGACACAAACACACCTATTGGATGCACAAGATTGGTTAGAAACCCTAATTGGACAAGAATAAGCCTAGGAAGGACGAAAATGACCTAAATGTTAATCCAATGACACAAATGAACTTATTGGATGCACAAGATTGGTTAAAAACCGTAATTGGACAAGAATAAGCCTAGGGAGGACGAAAATGACCTAAATGTTCATCCAATGACACAAAAACACCTATTGGATGCACAAGATTTGTTAGAAACCCTAATTGGACAAGAATAAGCCTAGGAAGGACGAAATTGACCTAAATGTTAATCCAATGACACAAATGAACTTATTGGATGCACAAGATTGGTTAAAAACCCTAATTGGACAAGAATAAGCCTAGGGAGGACGAAAATGACCTAAATGTTCATCCAATGACACAAACACACCTATTGGATGCACAAGATTGGTTAGAAACCCTAATTGGACAAGAATAAGCCTAGGGAGGATGAAAATGACCTAAATATAAATCCAATGACACAAATGAACTTATTGGATGCACAAGATTGCTTAAAACCCTAATTGGACAAGAATAAGACTAGGGAGGACGAAAATGACCTAAATGTTCATCCAATGACACAAACACACCTATTGGATGCACAAGATTGGTTAGAAACCCTAATTGAACAAGAATAAGCCTAAGGAGGATGAAAATAACCTAAATGTTCATCCAATGACACAAATGAACTTATTGGATGCACAAGATTGCTTAAAAACCCTAATTGGACAAGAATAAGCCTAGGGAGGACGAAAATGACCTAAATGTTCATCCAATGACACAAATGAAGTTATTGGATGCACAAGATTGGCTAATCACCCTAATTGGACAAGAATAAGACTAGGGAGGACGAAAATGACCTAAATGTACCTCCAATGACACAAATACGCCTATTGGATGCACAAGATTGGTTAGAAACCCTAATTGAACAAGAATAAGCCTAGGGAGGACGAAAATGACCTAAATGTTCATCCAATGACCCAAACACACCTATTGGATGCACAAGATTGGTTAAAAACCCTAACTGGACAAGAATAAGCCTAGGGAGGACGAAAATGACTTAAATCTTAATCAAATGACACAAATGAACTTATTGGATGCACAAGATTGCTTAAAACCCTAATTGGATAAGAATAAGCCTTGGGACGACGAAAATGACCTAAATGTTCATCCAATGACACAAATTAACTAATTGGATGCACAAGATTGGTTAAAAACCCTAATTGGACAAGAATAAGCCTTGGGAGGACGAAAATGACCTAAATGTTCATCCAATGACACAAATGAACTTATTGGATGCACAAGATTGGTTAAAAACCATAATTGGACAAGAATAAGCCTTGGGAGGACGAAAATGACCAAAATGTTCATCCAATGACACAAATGAACTTATTGGATGCACAAGATTGGTTAAAAACCCTAATTGGACAAGAATAAGCCTTGGGAGGACGAAAATGACCTAAATGTTTATCCAATGACACAAATGAACTTATTGGATGCACAAGATTGGTTAAAAACTCTAATTGGACAAGAATAAACCTTGGGAGGACGAAAATGACCTAAATGTTCATCCAATGACACAAATGAACTTATTGGATGCACAAGATTGGTTAAAAACCCTAATTGGACAAGAATAAGCTTTGGGAGGACGAAAATGACCTAAATGTTCATCCAATGACACAAATGAACTTATTGGATGCACAAGATTGCTTAAAACCATAATTGGACAAGAATAAGACTAGGGAGGACGAAAATGACCTAAATGTTCATCCAATGACACAAACACACCTATTGGATGCACAAGATTGGTTAGAAACCCTAATTGAACAAGAATAAGCCTAGGGAGGACGAAAATGACTTAAATCTTAATCCAATGACACAAATGAACTTATTGGACGCACAAGATTGCTTAAAACCCTAATTGGACAAGAATAAGACTAGGGAGGACGAAAATGACCTAAATATTCATCCAATGACACAAACACACCTATTGGATGCACAAGATTGGTTAAAAACCCAAATTGGACAACAATAAGCCTAGGGAGGATGAAAATGACCTAAATGTTCATCTAATGACACAAACACACCTATTGGATGCACAAGATTGGTTAAAAACCCTAATTGCACAAAACTAAGCCTAGGGAGGACGAAAATTACCTAAATGTTCATCCAATGACACAAATGAACTTATTGGATGCACAAGATTGCATAAAACCCTAATTGGACAAGAATAAGACTAGGGAGGACGAAAATGACCTAAATGTTCATCCAATGACAAAAACACACCTATTGGATGCACAAGATTGGTTAGAAACCCTAATTGAACAAGAATAAGCCTAGGGATGACGAAAATGACCTAAATGTTCATCCAATGGCACAAATGAACTTATTGGATGCACAAGATTGCTTAAAACCCTAATTGCATAAGAATAAGCCTTGGGAGGACAAAAATGACCTAAATGTTCATCAAATGACACAAACACACCTATTGGATGCACAAGATTGGCTTAAAACCCTAATTGGACAAGAATAAAACTAGGGAGGACGAAAATGACCTAAATGTTCATCCAATGACACAAACACACCTATTGGATGCACAAGATTGGTTAAAAACCCTAATTGGACAACAATAAGCCTAGGGAGGAGGAAAAGACCTAAATGTTCATCTAATGACACAAACACACCTATTGGATGCACAAGATTGGTTAAAAACCCTAATTGGACAAGAATAAGCCTAGGGAGGACGAAAATGACCTAAATGTTCATCCAATGACACAAACACACCTATTGGATGCACAAGATTGGGTAAAAACCCTAACTGGACAAGAA